>SEYY01001096.1:22500-75000 GCA_009176605.1 Armadillidium nasatum | reverse complement strand
CTCATTTCTCCATAAATAATGCAATAATTTTGCAAAAAAATATCGATTCTAATTTTGCTTCCTCCTCCTTCCCTCCTTTAGTATATTCTGTCGGAACAAGTGCTTTTTTTTGCTTTCTACTAAAACTCAACTCTTCGTTCAAACTTTTGCCTCAAATTCCATCTTATACAAATCCGGAGCTATTCCACCTCCTTCAACCCCATTCCAACTCGTATACCTAATTGTAATTTTTTCTAAAGATGTCCTTTTTTACTCTCTGAACTTAATACTAAGAAACGGTAGGGTCCTGATAGTCTTCCTTCTTTTTGTTCTCAAAACTTGCTGAGCTTGCATTCTGCCTTGGTAAACTATTTCATGTCTGTTCATTTTAGCCTTCACTTCTTGCTAGAAGCGTGCACTTATTCTGCCTATGCCGCAAAAAAGGGACCCCTCTCAACCCTCCAACTACCATTTCATTTTTTTTTAACTTCGTCCTTTCAAAAGTTTTCAAATCTAGAGCCTTAACAGGAAGATATGGAAAGATATCGATTTTTCTATTCTTATTTCTGATCGCCAGTATGGCTTGAGTAAAAAACACTCTACTAGTGATCTTTCTCTTCTTCCTGACTCTTGGTCCTCCGCTCTTCGGCATTTTGGATAATATTTTGCTGTTGTGCGGAACATATTGAAAGCCTTCAGTAGAGTTTGACACAAAGCTTAGATTTCTAAACTTCCCACTTTCGGTATCTATCATCTTATTTCCTTTCTGGTCGTTTTTAACAGCTGTTATAGACAGCTACTGTTCATCTTAATTGTGGTGTTCCTCAGGGATCCCTCCTCAGCACTACTTTTCATTAATAACCTTACTATTACTTCATCTTTTATTCACTTATGTGCCGATGACTCAACCCTTTATTAATCATTTTAATTTAAAGACCAGTTAATTGATGCCAAGAAGATTTTTTTGAATCATTTTACCTTTGATCTTTCTCGTATTCTATATTTGGGCAGAAAAAATACAGTCGTTTTCAATTCCCACATCTCTCTACTTGACAAAACCTTCCATACAACTGTGACATCGAAAACACACTACTGAAGATTTCACCTGCCCTTAATATTCTCTGTTTCGTTTTATCTTGATCGCTTTTGGAAAGGTCACATTACTTCTCTTTGTAAACAAGCTTCTAGGAGATTGGGTGTGCTGATGTTCTGAGGCGCTTTCTTAATGGGTTTTTTTTTCGTCCCTGTATGGAGAACTCACATCTGGTGTGGTTCCACTCATACAGCTCTTGCAAAGATGGAGTATAGGGCCTTTCGTTTTACCAATTCTTTCGCTTTTACTATTTCTCCCCAGTCTTTTCCTGCCCGTCGAATTTTTCATCCAAATCTCTAGATTTGCTTTTACAATGGACACTGCTCTTCGATCTGAGCTCTCTCGTCGCATACCTCCTACACTGAGTAGAGCTCGTGTGAAACGCTTTTCTACAGTCTTTTTTTTTCAATACTCAGACCACAGAATTAACCTCTCACTCAGTCTTGCATTTTCTCTACAGGTAAAGTCTGCAATACACTGCCTTTATTTTCTTTTTCCCAAATTTTTTGACTTGAAAACTCTCAAATTCCGTGTATCGGAATATGTCAGCTTTTAACTAACCGACTAGTTTTCTGGTATTTCCCCAACTTTGGTGGAAATTAGTAGGCCTCTGGCCTTTGCCCCTCAGGAAAAAAGTATAAATATATATATATATATATATATATATATATATATATATATATATATATATATATATATATATATATATATATATATATATATATATATATATATATATATATATATATATATATATATATATATATATATTACCCTCTGGTAGGCAAGGGCCAGAGACCTACTAAAATTCCACCAGAGAAAACAGCAAATCGGGAACCTAGTCAAATTAAAGGCCGACGTGACCTGATACAAGACGTTTGAAGGTGTGTAAGTCATAGGAAGTTGGGAAAATAGAAGAAGGGAGTGTGTTCCAGACTTTACCATTAGGGTACATGTAGGACAGAGCATAGCGGTTAAGTCTGGGGTCAGGGAGTTGGACAGAGAAAGGATGAGACTGTGTAGAAAGTCGAGTCGCACGAGCGCTTCTCAGTGGAGGAAGTATGCGACGAGAAAGTTCAGAAGAGCAGTGTCCATTGGAAAGCGATAGTATAGAGAGAGTGACGCAACAATTCGACGGGCAGAAAGAGACTGGAGAGAATAAGTGAGAGCAGGAGAGTTGATAAGACTCTTAGGAAATTACTAAACACTTATATCACAAAGAGTGAGCATAATACAGTATATATATATATATATATATATA
Source organism: Armadillidium nasatum (assembly GCA_009176605.1). Lineage (NCBI taxonomy): Eukaryota > Metazoa > Arthropoda > Malacostraca > Isopoda > Armadillidiidae > Armadillidium > Armadillidium nasatum. The sequence continues at coordinate 72,667 of SEYY01001096.1, read as the reverse complement.
TATATATATATATATATATATATATATATATATATATATATATATATATATATATATATATATATATATATATATATATATATATATATATATATATATATATATATATATATATATATATATATATATATATATATATATATATATATATATATATATATATATATATATATATATATATATATATATATATATATATATATATATATATATATATATATTATATATATATATATATATATATATAATATATATTATATATATATATATATATATATATATATATATATATATATATATATATATATATATATATATATATATATATATATATATATATATATATATATATATATATATATATATATATATGCACTCCCTGGTTGGGTTGCTTAATTTACACGTTTGCATTTAAGGTCGACTTACTCAGCCTTAAAGTTTTCTTATCGTCCTTTTTCTTAGCTTTTCCTGTTCCTGAGACTTTAGGCATGTCCAAAGTCGTTGTCTCGAACTTGATCCCTTAATCATTAATTGAAAATAAGAATTAATTTCTAAGGCTTACGTTTTTTTTGAAACCTCTATTTCTCTGAAAATAGGGTTTCGATTGTCACGAAACTTGTACAGTGAATTCTCTGTGTTACAAGGATTATATTATAATCTTTAATTGTTCCAAACTTCAATTAATTAATTAATAATTAATCAGTACTTGACTAATTTAAGTTTTATTCCATATCTTGGTAACTACTATTCCGATTTGCTTCAAATTTGGACATTTCATTTATTGTATAGCGTAGATCAGCTTGCTCTACCTGGTTGATCATTTTAATCAATTAATTAATAATTCATATGTGATAATTAATTAATGCTACGTGACAATTGTCACGTTTTTAGGGCCTTTTTTGTGTTTCCTGAACACTGGGTAGTAGCCTTCCACCAAAAAGTGAATTTTTGTAACGAAATTATTGGCGTTCTTATGTATATGTACGTTATTTCCTTCACACCATTCGGTTTCTTTACTTAAATATGTAATTTACCTATTAATCTTTAATTGGTTAAAAATTAATTCATTTATGTAGGTTAGTTTCAAATGGTACGACATGAGTCGCTACTTTCAATTTTCTTCTTAGGCAGGCTGCTGTCAAGTGTCATGAATTCCTTCTCAGGAATATATCTTATTTGTAGTGTTTTATTATTTTTTTGTCATTGCAATGATAATGCACTTATTGCAACTCTTTAATGGGAGGATATAAAACTATTTATATGCTTGCACTATTTTATCTATTGTATATACTTTTGTTTATTTTGTTTTCTTTTATATTGGAGAAATTCTCCAATGGATAGGTTAGGTTACATATCCAGAACGTGGCATTTTTAAGGTTTTTTGAAATTTGGACCAAATCTGCTGACAGGGTAATACTAGCCTGTCCGCTGTGATCAAAAAAGAAAATTATCAATAGTATACATACGTTAGGTTAGGTTAGGTACCCACCCTTCCATCCCCACTTACCCTCCTCCTTAATGTCTTGAGCGTTGTAAGATCTTCTCATATGATTGTAAAAAACAGCAAAGGAATTACATATTATCAAAATGATTAATTTAACACGTTCGACAATATGTAATTCTATCAATTTTTTTTTCTTTATTACTCAGGAACATATAAAACTAAGCATGCAAAAATAATACAATTAAGCCGTTATAGTTGAAGGTGGCTTTGGCGTCAAATTACTATGAATCATGGCAACATCTTGCCCATAAAGATCAATACAATATCTAAAATTAATACCATAATTAACATCTGTAACATCATCATTATTAAAATCATAAAAGGAAGCTATTTGATATTTACCATACAAAACTGTTAAAGTTTCAGTTGAAAATAATTTAGAAGTGCTAGCAGTTACTGCAATAGTTTGTGTATCTACAAACGCCCCTACCTTAGGCTTACATTTTAAAACTCTACTAAACGCCGAGGAGCATGCGTTACAGAAGAACTCTTTGATTTAACAATTTCAGAACCATAATCAGTAAATTGATCAGAATTAAAACAAGATTTAAGGTAAGGTACATGAGGTTTCTCAATATCATTAGCAGAAGTTAAGCACATAATATCAAAAACAATATACTTAATATTATACCATTTATACAACTGAATATATTTTTGCTCTGGCCAACTCAATTAATTTAAATCTAAGTCTACACTAAAAGCAGTATTAATACCAAATGTTTTAACATTTTCATGAGTGAAACAAATATTATGATGAGTTGGTTTGGTATATGGACGAAGTATCGCCGATTTATTCAGATCGTAGAACTTCCTTCTCTTCATCGATGATCGATATGACTTGCCTCGTCGCGAAAGGAAACGTCTCTTGTATATTCTGCATCGGTACATTATTGTCAGCTCTCTCTATATTATGAATATCCCGTTTACCGTGGCTCAAACGGTAAAGTGATTGACTCACGTGCTTGAGGGCGCCGGTTCGATCCCACTTCGGGATCCTAGGTATATACTACCTAGAAAAGTTCCTCTCCTCGAATAGGGCAATGCCCGTGAGATGTGAACTTTTTATTTAAAAAAAAAAAAAAAAAAAAACGATCTTCAGATAATTTGGACTTATCAGGATAGAAATTTGCAAAGACTATCACGGGCAGTGGCTTGAAAGACACTATGGCACCTTGATACTTGCCACTCATTATATAACCATTCTTACAACGCTCAAGAGTCTGGTAGCTGAATTCATTGGCGTTCTGACGAGTTACATCAAATGCAATGCCGTTGAATTTCGATGGGAACAGACCAACCAAGTCGCGCGTGGAGGTAACATCATCACTTAAGAAGTATTCATAACACACGCGAAGATATTTGAAAGCAAGTTCTGATACCATTCACTCTGTTTTTATTTTAGTCGCATTTGTATTGCTATTGCTATTAGTTGTGTGTAATGCCAGTTCGTGATCAAAATCAAGATAGACGTATTCGAAGGTGGTGTTTCACTTTGGATAATCCTGAGTTTTGTGTTGATTATTACAAACGTTTTAGCAAAGTCAAACATGTCAGACGATTTATATTCGGACATGAACGTAATGAGGAATCCAATACCGTGCATTTGCAGGGATGCATGGAATTTGATACTTCTGTTAGATTCCCGGTGCTCAAAAAAAAATCTCGCCAACAGCTCATTGGGAACCTGCGTCTGGGAACCCATATCAGAACTATAAGTATTGTTCTAAAGAGGGAAACTTCCAAGTATTTGGTAATTGGAACTCTGTGAAGTCACGCCTCGTACGAGAACGGAAGTACGGAACAAGAGAAAATGGAATCCTTGTCTCGAAAGAGAAGCTACGATGAGTCAGTTACTGAATTACGTTTCGAAGTTCATGAACGATCAGTGTACGACGAGATGGTATCAGCAACCCTAAGAAAATGGCAATATGATATATAGTCTGCCTTGTTCATCCAGAATGATCGTAAAATTATGTGGATATATGATGAAAAGGGTGGGCAGGGAAAGTCTTTTCTGGTACCTCCACAAGCGACTTGGTTGGTCTGTTCCCATCGAAATTCAACGGCATTGCATTTGATGTAACTCGCCAGAACGCCAATGAATTCAGCTACCAGGTTCTTGAGGTTTATAGAGTTGGTTTGTTTTTTATATCGATGTGACACTTGACAGTGCCTAAACAAATCGCCGGTTTTAGAATAGAGAACAGAACCTTCACAAATTTTCGCCAACGTGTTCAGACGTTTTGTGAAAATTAAGTTATAGATGTTCAATATAAGTCTTCAAAGTTCTGAATTCAGATATGGTTATATTTTATTCTTATTCACCTCTTCTTTATAAAAACATATACTTTCACTATTTTTTCTAGTGTATATACTTTTTATATCTTAAGTTTTTTATTATATTGAAAAAGTTCTCTTTTATAGGGGTTTGTAAAGTTATTTTTTTTGTGTGTGTGTCGATATGGAACTCAACAGTTTGGCACCTACACAAGCTGCCGGTTTTCAAATATACTCTTTTTCAATTTATTATCGCGTTCAGACGTTTTTATAAAATTTAAGCTTTTTTTTTGTTCGCTACAAATCTTCAAAGTCTTCAAAGTTCAAAATTAAAAGATATGAGGTTATATATTATTCTTATTCACCTTTCAACTGACTTCTACTCAAATATATACCTAGCGTTCTAAGATAGATATATATATATATATATATATATATATATATATATATATATATATATATATATATATATATATATATATATATATATATATATATATATATATATATATATATATATATATATATATATATATATATATATATATATATATATATATATATATATATATATATATATATATATATATATATATATATATATATATATATATATATATATATATATATATATATATATATATATATATATATAATATTAAAGAACTTCGAAAGCAACAATCTTCGAAACAATCATGGTAAGTCTTCAATAATTTAATTGTAACATTAATTTTCACCCTTATCTTTTAGGTTTTTAAGTAAAAACTGATCAAAATCCATGTATACCAAAGTTTTTATATCTTTACTATTCTTTTAATTGACTCTTCTACTCAAATATACCTCTGACGTTCTTAAATATATTATATTTGTACATTAAAGGAACTTCAAGAAGCTACTGTCTTCAAAATCAATTATAGTAAGCGTTCTAAATTATTTAATTGTAACGCTAATTTTGTCCGTTCTCTTTCAGGTTAAGTTTTTTAAATAAACTGAACAAAATTTAATTGCAGGTTTTTTATATTGGAGATATTTTGAATATACCATGGTTAGTTTTGTAAACTTGAAAGCAAATATAAAAAGATTCCTAATAATACTTGTTTCTTATAACAGTGATATTATTCGTTGGATGTTGATCTTATTCGAGTGAGAAGGAGCATAGTAAAGAGGAAGGAGCAAGTAGAATTGGATTTTGAGAAGGAAATCGATAGTTGGAACAAGATATTATTTAATATATTTTTATTATTAATAGTTTTCATGTTTATAATTTAATAATAAATTTGATCTTTATTAAAAATAATAATTGATGATATTAATTTTTATTTATTTTTAGACATGAATTCTGGCTGATTGAGTTTAAGCTAGAGCTCTAATTTTACGGATCTTTATGTATCTTTTTGTGTATATATAAAGAATGGCAGCCATTGTTTTCTATTTTATTTCTTACGTGTAGTGATATACATGTTAATTAAATTTTAGTATTATATATATGAAAATTGTCTTCAAAAGTAATTCATTCAGATAATTTTTTTATAATAAATTTAATAAAAATAATTTAATTATACAAACATTCCAAACTTGGAATTCAAATAAATAAATATAAGCATTAAATTCTTTAACCAGATTTAGAATCTACAAGTAGAATTTTTTCTACATTTGTGGTAATATTGTGGTAAAAGTAAGCATTTTGTTTTACCCTACTGAAAATATGTAGACAAAATTTATTGAATTAAAAAAACCGTAATGAAACGCGGAAGAGCACTTTTATGCAATTAAAACTCCCTAAATCTGCAAATGTTACTATAAAAATTATTCGAACTATCAACATGTAGGTCGTTATTTTTTGAACAGCTAGAGACTAAGATTTCTATATATCAACAGATTGAAGTATCAGTTTCAATATTGAATTTGATAATTATATTTGAATGGATTGCAGAGGGACATTGTTTTGCAGGGGCTCTGCTCCCTGATCCTATGATCCTGCAAGTAGGAAATTTAATTTTTTATTACAAATTAACTTTTCATTTTTACTGTAATTGATATTTATCAAATATTGATTTTACTATCAATTTTTCCAAGTAGGGTAATTGTAGCATTCACAGTAGTGGATTTTTTCGTATGAGACCAGGCTGCTGAAACTATCAACAAATATACGGATCCTACCCAAAGGGATTTCAAAATAACAATGCTTATGAGTCTCTAGCACGACAAGGTTGCTGGATCATTGTTATTTCAAAAATTGTAAAAAAAATTTCCAGTTATATATATATATATATATATATATATATATATATATATATATATATATATATATATATATATATATATATATATATATATATATTATATGGTAAAGGTTAAGAAGTTGTCTGACCTTCCATATATGGAAATATTGATATATTGACACTGATATATCAATATAAATTTCGGTAAAGGTGGAGATTGTTTCTGAGTTTCGATTGTTAAAAAATATCGAAAATCGAAAATATCGGAGAAGCCTATCGTAAACAAGAGAGTTTTCAGAGGTACGAGGTACTATTACTAGACATAGACACAATTATTATTACTTACTTTTCTAGCAGAACCTAATTCGACTTATCATAACCTGAACTACCGAAATTGCCATAAAAAGAGGCCTAACCTACACAAGAATTTGCCGTAAAAGAGACCTAACGTACACAAGAACGTTTGCACGACATAGTAGCCTAGGGCTAATTATAGGCAGGAAAATATCGATTATAATAAAATATCGACAAAAAAATATCGATATAAAAAATATCGAAACTCAGAAACAATCTCCACCTAAGCCATAAATTTCTTGATATTTGTATCATTATTTAGCTAAGATTTCATTTGTCCATTAAATTATTATTATTCTAATTATTATTATTTAGTTTTCTAGCATACTTAGTTTGACTTATCATAACCTGAATGATCAATGCTGGATATTACAGACTTAACCGATAGATGAAATGCTGCCATGGGATACTGGCCTACTGTATTACACTATATATATATATATATATATATATATATATATATATATATATATATATATATATATATATATATATATATATATATATAATATATATATATATTATATATATAATATAATAATATAATAATATATAATAATAATATAATAATAATAAAAAAAAAAAAAAAAAAAAAAAAAAAAAAAAAAAAAAAAAAAAAAAAAAAAAAAAAATTAAAATTTTAAAATATTGATATATAAGGTTAGACAACTTCTTAATCTAAGCCTATATATATATATATATATATATATATATATATATATATATAATATATATAATATATATAATATATATATATTATATATATATATAGTAAGTATTTTTTTTATAAGTTAGATTTTTTTGTTAATTATACTTTGTTAATGAATAGTGGTTTTTGGTTAGATTAGGTTTATTTGCTAGCCATTAAGCATAGTTTTATCCTTTAAGTTTGGTTAAGGCAAAGTAGTTTGTTAGATCTTGTAAACTAGTTAGACTTAACCTAACCTAGACATAATATAAAACTACCCTTATGAGATAGTTAATAGTCCTAACCTAGCAAAATTTTTTTTGTTAATTATGCCTAATGGCTAATTAAAAGGCCTAACCTACCATAAAACTGATGTTTGCAGTGTATATATATATATATATATATATATATATATATATATATATATATATATATATATATATATATATATATATATATATATATATATATATATATATATATAAAACATTTATTAATTTTTTTTCCTTTGAAATAATTAAATATCTTTTTACAATTTCCATACCTATATTCATATTGCAAACTCGTAATGTCCCTATGTGTAGTTACTTAGTTGCAGTCGAACTCTCAACATGTAAGGATCATTCTGCATCAATGACACAATTATAATGAAAATTTTACATCACCATCTCTGATTTCCATGAAATTTTTAGCAATGCTTAACTGTACGGAGACTGTGAATAATACCAAATTTTAGGAAAATATTTCAAACCATTTAGAAACTATGGCCATGTAAATTTCAAGAAAAATCTTTAAAAAAATATGAGACCAGTGTATATTCAAGTTAAGATAGCAACTCTTCAAGTTAAGCTAGAATAATGAAAATTGTGTCATTTTGTAGTATTCTTCAAAGTCTTTTCAATGATATATAACACAAATGGGTTAAGATGGACATTTTAAAAAAAAAATACATCAAATTTGAATGAAATTTTTTTTTGTAGAAGTATATATATGATGAAAAATTTTCAAACAAATTAAGAAAATACTTTATACATTTGTTAAATGTCTGGCAAAGCTTAGTTATGGAATGATAATGGCTTCATATTTTAAAATATTTATTAAAAAACCATATTTTACAAAAATTTACTAAATACTATAAGTACTATATATCCCAAAATATGTATTTATATCAAAACAGAGTGAAAATTAATCTTTTTTCCCATCTTAAAAGGAAAATATTTATTGATATTAATTTGTACTTTTTAAAAGTATTTAAAACTTTGTTTTACTACTTGCCTTTTTAATTCCTGTTTTCATTGGTGGTAGTTTGAAAAAGCAGTATATGTTTTAGAAAGGACATCTTTTAAAAGCACATAAAACCTTCCAGTTGGGGTTGTAGGATTCACTTTACACAGATCATCTATGATAGGTACCCATAATACATCAGGCTTTTGTGATGTGGTTAATAAATGCCATTTAGCTTCAACATTGAAATCCTCCTTATGAAAACACCAAGTTGGAAAAATTCTTTTTTTTATATTGTGCAGCAGATCCATCAGAATAATAAAAAATGTTATTGGGTACCTTTTAGAATTTTGTTGTCAGAAAGTTGATAAGCATTTTTTGAAAGGTGTACATGACTACCATGTTATGCTGTAAACAATCAGAAATTATGATATAATGTAGGTGTTCAGTTTTTTCCTCTCCTTTAAAGTATATTACAAAAGGATGTATAGTGACTTGATCATCAGACCAGTGGAAACTCTGGGCTTCATCTTGCACAACTTTGGAATAGTTCTCAGAAAAATATAAGTTAACTGCAAATTCAGATTCTTGAAGGTTTTCCTTTATGCTATTCATGAATAATGATTGTGGTTTTGAAATGAAATCATGCCACTCTAAACGTGACAACTTATTACACAATAAGTATAAATTTTGGTGATGATTTTTCAGTGGTCTCTAAGATGCAACCATCTTCCAAATTCTGCGTATCTAATATCTGACCATCTGAGATATTTGCTATCTGACCCATACTTAATATCCATATTCATTTTGCCTTTTCTTAAAAGAAAATAATAAAAAAATATTTTCCTAGAAGCCAAAATAGCTAGTGAGTTTTTAGCCTTTTGTTCTAACCTTGTTATATATATATATATATATATATATATATATATATATATATATATATATATTATATATATATATATATATATATATATATATATATATATAATAATATATATTTTTAGGTTTTTTCAGATTTTATTTATTTTTTAATTTTTAAAAAAAAATTTTTTTTCTTAATGGATTTACAAGGATTTACCACAATTGATGAAGTTGGAGATGATGATGAATCATTTGATAAAGAAGTAAGAAATAGTAATAAAATTTTTTCCCCTCATTCCGCAGCTGAAGAAATTGATTATTTAAATAAAATTATATCTGATATGGAGAAAGATGATAAAAATAATTTTATTGGAAGAGATAGAACAGACTTTGATCTTAATTCCAAGATTGTTTTGGGTAATTATAGTGAAAATGTAGATTTAAAAAATTGTAATTTATCTGTTGATAATTTAGATAAATTAAAACCATTAGAAGTAAATATTAATAGTTCCATTAGTATTAATTTTCAGCTTGAAAAAGATAAAGTAACCACCCAACACAGTCTTGTTAATGAGGATCATAATTTTCGTAGTAAAGAGATTGGTAATTCAAATAACTCCAAATCATGTAAATTAGTATCACAGAATAATTCTGTTGAAGAATGTGATAAAATCAGTTGTAGCTCATCTGACATTTACAAAAATGACTCTCATTTCTTAAAAATTAAAAACAGTGATCTTGAAAACAGTGAAATGATTTCTAGTAGTGATAAACATAATTCTAGTCATACACTTTGTTCACCTAAATCTTCAACAGAACATGTACCTTGTGAGAATTCATTAGGGGCTGCGGGTGCTAAGTCATCTGAGACATCTGTTTGTGCAGTAAATAATTTTGAGGATATTAGCAGTAACGCTGATTGTGTGAACAGAAATAATGATAATCCAGCTCTAAATGATGATGATTATATAAATATAACTTTGCCAATTCACATTTCTTGTATTAAAACTGAACCCATAGATAAAGAGCAATCAGAAGAAGTTGATTTTGGTGAATATTTCAATGATCCTGCAGAAGATTTTGACACAGAGTCCATGCATAATATTAAAGAAGAACTTGATTTTGATAGGGAATCTGTATGTATGTCTATTCAACCCATTGATACTGTCAGTATTGCTAAATTAGAGCCTGTTGATCATGAGGAGTCTGTATTTACAACATTTGTTCCAAAAGTTCATTTTAAAATTAAAAGAAATTTTTTTTACAGCAAAGAGCAGGTAACAGCAGCTGCTATTATGGCTCAATCCTCCTTGGCATTGGTAATCAATATGAGCATGTTTGAAAATTTAAAATTGTCCATGCCTATAGTAGAGTGTTATAGGTTAGAAAACATTTCACCTGATAACTTACTTTTTGAAGATCTAGAAATGGTAGATATTTTTTTTGCTAAATATAGTAATAATCCTAGAAAATGGAGAAAAATTTGTAAATTGAGGAAAAGAAGTCATAAAGAAACTAAGGAAAGAAACTCACATATGAAACTTTCTAAAAATTCTCTGTCTAGTAATAAACTCAAAAAACTTCAAGAACAGTATAGAGAGGCTATAAACAGAACAATAGCTAAAACTATTGATGAAAATTATCAAAATTCTGAAGTTAGGGGTGAAAGTTTTGAACTATCCTCAAAGTTAAAATATGATAAAATTAGAAAATTCGATGAGAAAAATGTTGAAAAACTAGGTGATTATTACAAAGTTGAAAAGAATAAGGATAAAATAAAAAGCAATAAAAATAAAAATGAATATGAACAAAAACACTTATCAAAAAAAAAAACGAATGTGAAGATAGAAAATTGTAAAAATACTTTTTCAAGTAAACACAAGCATAACTCTCAAAAGAAATATGAAAGGACAACAAATATTTCATCTCCTAAAGAGAGCTCTGATGTACATGATAAAAGTTTTGAAGGCTTTTCACCTGAATTTAAACAAGGAAAGTGGAAGCAGTTACTTCTATTTCATAATATTAAACCATGTGTAGTTAATTTATCAAGAGATGTATCCTTAATCCCTACCCCATTACTAGATAATTATAAAACTTATATCCATAGAAGAGAGCATTCCGGGCACAAACATAAAAAGGAAAAGCATAAAAGATCAAAAGATAAAAAATATAGCGAGGATCGAAATAAAAAAGAGAAACACAAAGATTTCAAAAAAGAAAAACATAAAGGCAGACCTAGACTTTCTGAAAATTTTCAGTCCCCAAATAAAAATGTTGATAATTTAGTGCCTAAAAATCAAAGTTGTGGAGAATATATGGATATCACGACAATAGTTAATGTTTCAAATGTAGGTGAGGAAAAGGTAAAAGAAAAGTTTCCTATGTCCATTGCAAATTCTAATATCACATCAGAAGAAACCAAGTTAGAAAATGAGCAAAACTTTGCAAATAGTGCAAATATTTCTCATTCTTTTGATAAAAATACATCAAGTCTTGATTCTCAAAAAGAAGACTCATTGTTATTTGAAGTCAGTCACAATATTACAGGTGATATAATAAAATCTAATACTATAAGCACACCAATTAAAGAAGATACTGAACCTATTTCTGCAAGTACAAATGTTAAAGATATTACTGAAGCTTTCACTGAAAATGCTGAACTTATTTCAAGTACACCACTTAAAGATAAAAATGAGCCTATCAGTATGGTTAAATCTGTTATTGAGGAGAAGCAGTCATCAGATGTAAGTAGCAATTCTTTTTCTATTCAAAATGAAAATTCATCATTCAATGAAAATCAAAATACTTCTGATTCTGAAGTAAAAAATAGTAATTTAAGCAATTTGTTTGAAAGTAATAAAGATGATAATTATCATGATACTGACTTTAAAAGTTTTAATAAAATTATTTCATCAAATGTGTCAGAGGACTCTTGCAATCCTGTTACAGTAGAAATTGCTTCTAATAAACATAATGAAAGTAGTGACATTAAAGACATAGATTCATTTTTTAGTCCTTCTAAATTGAAAGATTTTTCTTTTGACAATGATGAGGAAATATTTCAAGAAAAAGTTCTAAAGACTAATGTAGATTATAAGGTAAATAATTCAGAAACATGTAAGAATACTGATAGTCATCCCATTGCTTTGATAGGTGGTACAAGCACTAAAATTGACAGTACCAATAGCCATTCTAAGTTACCTCAGGAAGATGAGGTAAATTTTGATAAAATTAAAAATGATGATAAAATAGAAGGATACAATAATGATGAAAATATTAAAGAAGTGGGACTCTCAGAAAGTAAGAGAGAGCTTGAAGAAAATAGTGAGAATAGGAGTAAAGAATTGGACAAAACTTTAAATAAAAATAACAGACTGGAAAAGGATTTTAAAAGTCTTAAAAAAGCATCAAAGCCTAAAAAGTTTAAGAAATGTTATGTTTTTTTGGAGAATATATATTATAATAAATTATATAGAAAAAAAATTAAGAAAGAAATAAAATATTGGGAAAAAAAGAAAAGAAAATCTTTTGAAGCAAAGGCATATCATTCAATTGAAAAGACAGATGCTAAAAGTGATGCAGAAAATTTAGATTCTGCCAAGAAATCCAAAAGATACAATGAAAAATATTTTGCAGTACATCCAAATTTAAAAAGTAATGTGCAAGAGGAGAAAAAACAGGTTGAAGTTAATAATGATAATTCAAAGACAGCAGAGATAAAGAAGAAAACTCTGAAAGAAGTTCCTCTCTTTGGATTATCTTTCAAGTAAGTATTAATTTTATGCTTAATACTTTTCATATTACAAAATTAATATTTAGATATTTGATAGATATTTGCCAACTTACAACTTATGTTGTTTTTACCCACAAATTTAAATGGAGATATGAAATGCCTTGTTATATATATATATATATATATATATATATATATATATATATATATATATATATATATATATATATATATATATAATATATTATATATATATATATATATATATATATATATATGGACCAACTGGAGCCCCGGCTAAAAATCAGGGAAAACCTTGGTTTCTCCTGCAAGTGAATGTTTGTTTTTGTGTTTTGAAATTTTTTTTACTTTGGACACCCAAAAGTCCTCTTTTAATTTCCTGGCTGTAGATATTACATTTAGGAATTTCAAGCCTATTGTGATACATTGTAAAGTACTCCCATATTGCTGAAGCTGATCTTTTAGCCATAATGACTGAAAGTATAAATAAAATAATTTTGAAATAATGTAGCAAATGATACAAATTGAATACACAGCAATGAAATAGCAATGATTTGTAAACATACAGGTTATATTGATTAATTTTATATCTTACATTTTTTCAAACTCTAACTTAGGGTATTACCTAAGTAAACTTGTTGAATCACTATTGTGAATCAGAAAAAAAAAATTTCAAAAATTTTTGTTTTTTTTTTTTTTTTTTTATTATACAAAATCTGTAAGACATTTTCCGGAGAAATGCATATAATCATTAATTTAAGTGATTGTTGATTATTCTACTCCTTCCTTATAATTAAATAAATCTCAGTTAAAATTATATCATTTTCTTAACCTAAAATTTCAGTGCTTTTGACCTCTTTACAAATTTTAGGCAACCCCAGCCAGAGCTCTGGCCCCAGCCCTGGCAAAATTCCAGCCTCACTCGGTCTATATATATATATATATATATATATATATATATATATATATATATATATATATATATATATATATATATATATATATATATATATATATATATATATATAATATATATATAAATACATTCAAAATACCACCTCAGCCGCAAACAGAAAACTCAACATCCTCAAAACAGTTGCCAACACAGACATACACAACAACATACAAACCTCAATTGCAATCTACAAACAATTTATACGCCCCACCATTAACTACGCCTCCCCTGTCTGGCACCCTCTACTCTCCGACAAAAACTTAACGACACTCCAAATAACGCAAAATAAAGCCCTTCGCACCATCACCGGCTGCACACGCACAACCCCTCAACAACACCTACACAACGAAACCAAGATACTACCCATAAGGAATCACCTCGAAATGATAGGCACCCAATTTTACGCAAAAACACGCCTACCCACACACCCATGTCACAATACTCTCCTCCAACCTACCCCACAAAGACTAACACAGCCTCCATCGTCCACCGGCGCCTTTTACAAACAGATCCTAAATCACATCCCCCCTCCTCCCCCAATACCACAACAACCAAACATATACACACTCAACTAACACATTCATACATGATCAACAGACCTCCAAACAACATCCTTAACAGACCCCCCCCCCCCCGAAATAAACCCCGACTTCAACAACCTCCCAAGACACTTACAAACCTCACTTGCAAGATTGAGATGCGGGCACCACCCAAACCTACAACATTACAAACACGAATTCAAAATAAACCAGGCAGCATCTCCCACCTGTACTAGATGCGGAATGGCCCCGGAGACCGTGAAACACTTTCTATTACGCTGTCCTTCCAACTCTCGCCCCAAACTCTTCTGGGGCATCACTTCTTTGAAGGATCTCTGGACGAGACCGACTGCGGCAGGAAGCTTCATTAGCGAAGTGTGGCCGCCTCAACATGGGGTGGTCAGGGGGTGAGAAGGTAAAAAAAAAAAAAAAAAAGGTATATATATATATATATATATATATATATATATATATATATATATATATATATATATATATATATATATATATATATATATATATATATATAATATATATATATATAGTGTATTGTACTTCTAATGTATTTGATAAACATTTAGCTATTAGTGTTTTTTTTTAAATAACAAGGCAAAAGGGTTGCAAAATTTCATTTTTATTCCTTAATTATATTTTCTTTAATTTTTTTACATGATAAATTTAAATAAAAGAAATATCAAATGAATTTCAGTAGGAGTAATTAGAGAGTCTTATTTTGTAAGGAACTCTCTACTGATAATCATCATTCTCTTCTCTCTTGACTTTTTTTTTCTCTATAACATTTCTGTGAATCTTTTGCTGTGGATTTAGACACTCAAAACCCATTGATGGAGCCTGGCACAAAGCTTTGATTTTTAAACCTCCCAAATAGGGAGGTTTAAAAATGATATCTATTCATCTCTTTGTGACTCTGTCTGATTTCCTTTCCAGTCGTACTATAATAGCCAATGAAGACTTCTATCGTTCATCCTTTAAATCTACTAATAGTAGTGGTGTTTTATCCTTAACTTTTTTTCTACTTTTCAGCATTGGCCATCTCTATAATACTTCATCATTAATCCAATCCTGTGCCTATGACTCTACCATATAGGCCACCTTGAATTAATTATCACTGAGAGGTTAACCTTGGAGCAGCTAACCTCTGACATTTCTTAAATTTCTTATTCCATCAGAGAAAACATTGTTGTTTTCAATGCTTCAAATCTCACATCCCCCATCTTTCTACTCTATATAATTTTCCACTCAACTATGACGTTTTCAATAGCACACAACTCAAAACTTCATAATTCTTAATATTTAGGGTTTTTCTTTTTTATGATCTTTCTTGGAAGGATCACATTTATCTTTTTGGACATGGTAAGAAATTTGAAAATTCTTCAAGTACCTTCAAGTATCTTCTTACCTTTGAAAATTCTCCATGCCATCCCAGTTGTTTTTTCTTTATAGGGAGGTTGTTTGTACCTGTATATGGAGCAAGATTCACACATGTAGGTCAGTTTGACTTACACAGCTCCCATTGAAAAGGTGGAATCTTGGGATTTTATCTTATCAACTGTTTTGCTTACTCTCCTCAGTCTCATTCTGCCCATTGAGTTGCTGCTTCACACTCTATACAATTGCAATTACATTGGACACTGCTATTCTGAACTCTCCATTT
This sequence comes from Armadillidium nasatum, assembly GCA_009176605.1. Taxonomy (NCBI): domain Eukaryota; kingdom Metazoa; phylum Arthropoda; class Malacostraca; order Isopoda; family Armadillidiidae; genus Armadillidium; species Armadillidium nasatum. Next base: position 56,611 of record SEYY01001096.1, on the reverse strand, counting down.
GCACACATTCTACACAGTCTCACCCTTTACTCTGTTCAGTTCTCTAACCTCTTTGTTCAATCTTACATGTGTTCCACTGGTAAAGTGTGGAACTTATTCCTTTAATCTATTTTCCCAACTTACTTTGACTTTCAAATGCTGTGGGTTTCAGGTCATGTTGGCTTTCAATTTTGTCAGACCTGAGAATTTCCCAACATTGTTAGAAATAGATAGGTTTCTGGCCTTTTTCTAACAGATGATATATATATATATATATATATATATATATATATATATATATATATATATATATATATATATATATATATATATATATATATATATATATATATATACAGTGGAACTCCAATATTCGTCATTAATCCGTTCCTGAGGGGATGACGAATATCGAAAAAGACGAATATCGAATAATTTTTTCCCATAGGAATTAACTAAAAATGGATTAATTCGTTCCCAGCCTCGAATTTTGCCTATCTATTCTTTAATAAAAAAAAAAAAATTTCAATCTAGAATCGATCTCTGAAATCATTTCAAACACTGTACAATTTAACTACAGTACATATTAAACAGCGTACTGCCATAAATACGTAATACGCACTGTGTAGGCATACATAAACGCTAAACACAAATAAAATTTTAAAAAGAAATTTACCTTTTGGATGAGAAAAACAATGATTGTTATTAAGAGTTTTTATTTTTAAGGTTATAGGCTTTCGTAGGTAGGACGAATATTGATTTTTCGACGAATATCAGAAAAAAAATTACAGGGCGAATATCGGAAAAGACGAATATTGGAGTTCCACTGTATATATATGGACTGACCAGGACCCCGGCTATTAATCAGGGAAAACCATTGTTTACCTACAGTGGTTAAAATTGCATTATACTTTTAAATGGTAGATTAAATCAAACAAAATAAAAAAAAATTAAGATTTTTCTTCTTGCTTTATAATATTTTCATTTTCTTTTGTTTATTTTTTGACTGCTAGTCTTCTGCTAGTGAATGTTCATCTTTGTGTTTTGATTTTAGATGCTCCCATAAAGATTTGGTTGAAAGATTTTTACTTGGGGCATCCAGAGGTCCTCTTCTAATTTCCTGACTACAGATGTTACATTTAGCTATTTCAAGCCTATCCTGAAACATTGTAAAGTACTAATACTGCTGAAGCTGATCTTTTAGCCATAGTGACTGAAAGTATGGACAAAATAATTTTGAAATAATGTAGCTAAATGATACAAATTTGATACACCTCAATAAAATAACAATGATATGTATAAATACAGGTTATATTGATAATTTTATATCTTACATTTTTTCAAATTTTAACTTAGTGTTGTACTTAAGAAACCTGTTGAATAACTATCGTGAATCTGAAAAAAAAAAAATCAAAATTTTTTGTAGGTTTTTCAAACTTTTATTACACAAAATCTGGAATTTTCTGGAATTTTTTCCTGAAAAATGCATATAATCATTAATTTAAGTGATTGTTGATTATTCTACTCATTCCTTATAATTAAATCTAATTTTCTTAACCTAAAATTTCAGTACTTTTGACATCTTTACAAATTTTAAGCAACCCCGGTCAGAGCCTCAGCCCTGGCCAAATTTGGGAAACCCTGATGCTGGCAAAATTCCAGCCCTGGTCAGTTATATATATATATATATATATATATATATATATATATATATATATATATATATATATATATATATATATATATATATATATATATATATATATATATATATATATATATATATATATATGACTGGGTTGCCAAAAATTTGTAGAGGTCACAAGCACTGAAATTTTAGGTTAAGAAAATTAGATATAATTTTTATGGAGATTAATTATTATAATATAATTATAAGGAAGGAGTAGAATAGCTGGCATTCACATAAATTAATGATTATATGCATTTGTTTCAGAAAATACAGATTTTGTATAATAAATATTTGAAAAACTACAAAAATTTTTAACTTTTTTTTCCTGATTCATAATAGTGATTATACAGGTTTACTTAGGTAAGAAAAAAAATGTAAGAAATAAAAGATAGATTTAATATATATATATATCCCATCCTCCTCTATACACCCACCAAACATAAGAAATGTTATAGTTGTAGGTTTTTTAAAAAAATATTTTTTTTTGTCTGAAAAGGATTAAAAAAAAAAATTTTTTTTTTTGATAGTTGGTCAGTTTTTGGTTATAACATTTTTAATGTAACTATGAGGAAAAAAAGTCTATTAGAAACATGAGTAGCCCATAGAATTCTGAATATACAGTCCAAATTTCAGGTTATTCCAAAAAGTGGTTTAAAAAGGTCAAATTTCAAAAAAAAAAAAAAATTTAAATTACAGACTCAGAAAAATGCTAGAAATGAACTTTTTGCACTGGGAAAAAAACAATTTACACTGAAAATTTCAGGAGAATCTGCCTAAAATTAAAAAGTTTTTTTTTTTGAAATTGGACTGTCCCCTTAAGTATAATTTGCCATTTTAACCCTGGCAGGCAAACCCTGGTTTTCCCAGATTTTTAGTCAGGGCCTGGGTCCCAGTCGGTTCATTATATATATATATATATATATATATATATATATATATATATATATATATATATATATATATATATATATATATATATATATATATATAATATATATACGGTATATATAATTCTTCACTGTTAAAAAATCTGGTATCAGTATCAGTAATTTTTTGCCAATACTGGTACCTAAAAATTTGCTGATTCTTACCAATATATATATAATATATATATATATATATATATATATATATATATATATATATATATATATATATATATATATATATATATATATATATATATATATATATATATATATCCTTGGAATGTTTGGGCTTCATTAATTTATTTTCATTCTTTTCTATCGACAGAATTCCAAAGAAAAATACTTCAAAGGAAAAAGTTGATAATAAACCTCAAAGTCTTATCCAGCGAAATGAAGCGCAAACTCCTTCATATTATGGACCAAATAATAAATTTAAGCCATTCAATAAAGATAAGGACAAAAGTAAAAAAGAAAGAAATTTTTCTAAGGGTGAAAACTTGTCAGGAGGAAAAAAACCTTTTGAGTCTTCATTACACAAAGATAAACCAGTATTTTTTTTAAATTTTAATCCTGATTTGATGCTAAAAGAATGGGAAAAAGAAAAACAAAATGATTTCAAACCTGATCAACCAAAAACTCCTATGTATTATGATAGAATGAAAAATTTGAAAAACCGATCAGATTCTCAATCTGTACTTAAGAAAGGTTCCACTGAGGATGTTATTAAAACTGAAAATAAATTCACTGATAATCATACTTCTAAACTTTCTAGGCCAATTGAAGGCTATAATAAGCCTTTAGGTCATCATAGTTCTTTTATAAAATCAAGTATTGATAGTAACACCAATAAAATACAACAAAATTTTAGTCATGATGATAATGGTGAAACTGTAGATAATAGTGATGTGGACTCTACATCATCAGTTATAAGTAAATTAAAGAAAAAGTTATTAAAAAGTAGTATTACTCAGCCTCATTCATCTTCTAATCTAACACCAAAGAGTACAAACTCAAGCTTAAATCGAGTAAGTTTTGAGAAGAATCAAGAGGATGCAATTAAGACTATAGAAAACTCAGGTTTGCAATCAACATTTTCAGTTATAAGTAAGTTGCGACAAAATATGCATAATAATAGTGACAACCAAACTCCTACTCTTTCTGCTTTGAAACCAACCCATAGAAATGAATCTTGTTCCACTAATTTACATGCAATTGAGGATATAGAAGATAGCAGTATAGGAGATGCACCCAACTCACCGTGTGATTCATATGGCAGTCCACAGAGTTTTGACAATAGCTCTGTTAGAAATTTTAATCAGACTTCTTTAAATCCTTCCATTCTAGTCACTGAAAGTAAAGATGAAAAAGTAAAATCAGTTGAGACAACTGATATGAAAGTTAATAATGATAGTAAAGATAATTTTACTCCAGCTGAAGAAGATTTAGCCTTTTATAAAAAAGTAGACTCTCTTGGCAAAAAAGAAAAGTTAAAATTGTATATTAAATACAAAGCACTGTATAATAATACCAAGAAAAAGTTTCTGGAAGAACCTGGAGATATCCATAAAAGTCCTGCAAAATTGAAAAGATATAGAGAGTTGAATATGAGGAGAAAATTATATTATGACTTGAAATTATATTTATATGAACAAAAAAAGCAACAATATGCTAGTAAAAAGCAAGAATATGAAGCTCTAAAAGAATATCAGAAGTATTCAGTTAAAAAACAAGATAAAGTACCTTTATTATCTGCTGATAAAAAAGAACCACCAAACCCTGTAACTAGATCTGTTCCTGATGGTAAACCATACTCTCCATCTATTGTTATAGATGGAGATATACCATATTCCCCATCTCGTGTTTTGGATGGAGATGTATCCTGTTCCCCATCCCATTTTGAATGTGGAAATGAACCTTATTCACCTTTGCAAAGTGTCAGAAGAAAACCATGCAAACAACATGCACCTCCAAATGTAGATACAGGAGATGAACCTTATTCACCATCTACTGCATTTGATGATGAGCCTTATTCACCATCAGCTTCTCCTATCTTATCTGTATGCTGGAAATCTCCTTCAAAGGAAAACGCTCAGTTCAAGCATACAGTTTCTTCTGATAAGAGAAATGTGACTCAGAATAGGCAAAAAGAGAGTTGTGATACTTTTCTTCATAGTAATTTATCAACTACGACTGTAGTTGAAGATAAACCTTTGACAGTTAGCCTTAAACAAAAATCATCTGATGAAATTGAAGATATTGCATTCTTCCATTCTAAGAAGAAGAAACTTCTTGAAACTCAAAAGTCCCAAGAAAGTTCTGGTAAGGTAATTTCTCCTAAATTAAAGCATCAACAGGAATTAGATGTTAATCATGACAAAAAATCTCAGGTTCAGGATATTGTAGAAGCCATTAATGATATTTCACCTCCAGGTTCTCCTATTGTACCACTTGATGTAAATAGTAGCTTTATTACCAGTACATCTGCACTTACAACTGTGTTAAAAAAATTTGTTGAATCTGAACAGTGTGATAATCTTGATGTAAATAAGTCTACAATAGTAAGTAATAAGTTTAGTGAAGTTGATAGGAATGTAAATACTTTTAATAATGTAAATAGTAATACTGAGAAAGGATTAAAAAATTCTGTAGAAAATGAAAATGTCAACCCAGGGGAATTATCCTGGCCACAATCAAATTTTAAATTAACCCATTCTTTCATAGGGAACAACTCAAATAAGGAGTTACCTCTTCCAGTTCCATCTCCCTTATCTGCTAATCATGGAAAAATTAACAACATTATTCCTCCTATTGTTCAAAGTGAAATGATGGCAAATGATATGCAACATGTTATAACTCCCACTACAAACTCTTCTTTCGGTTCCCCTATTGTTCATCTTCCATTTAATCATCAAAATGAAACTCCCCACAATACAATTCAACAATTTATAAGTAAAGCAAATGATCATCAGGCTCATGATATTCCTCTTCAGAAGAGTGATGTTTTATCAGCTTCATATGGACATTCTCATGTCTTGCCTCCAGTTTCTACACAAGGTAGTTATAAAGCAGGTACAAACCATATTTTGGGAGTTGTTGCTGAAGAAACTAATAAAGTAAACCCAGGCAAAGTGGAAATTGATGTTAAAAACATAGGCATTTCTTTAGCAACAGCGTTACTGCTTCCCCCTCCACCTCCCCCACCATCATACCCTACAACAGCTATTAATGCTACCAGTACAACTGATGTCAATACATGTCATGATTGTAAGGATAACATTGCTAAAAAGGAAGATAAAGAAACAAAGTATAATGAAAAATCAAGCTTTGCTAGCATTATAACAGAATTTTTTGATAATTGGAAAGATCCAACAAATGATGATATAAGAAGTCCTTACAATGAACCTAATTCTCAAGATAAAAACAGTGATTGTAAAATATTGTACTCAAAACTCTCTACATCGAAGAATGATCTCAGCAGCATGGTATGTAAATAATTATTATTTATATATATATATATATATATATATATATATATATATATATATATATATATATATATATATATATATATATATATATATATATATATATATATATAATATATATATATATATGCCTAAAATAAATAATTTAGAAATATTTAATTTATCTCTGATTAAGTGTTAATTCTACTGTGATTTTTTACTTACTCTCTAAGTTTCCGTAACTTGAAAATTTTCACCAATAGTAATATTATAGAAATTGAAAATAGGTTCATATTGTGGAAAATAATTTAAATATTTCCAATCTATTTAAACAAGAAATAGTGTACTCAATTTTATATATATACCGGTATATATATATATATATATATATATATATATATATATATATATATATATATATATATATATATATATATATATATATATATATATATATATATATATATATATATATATATATATATAATATATATAGAACATATGTAAAGCAAAAAATTAAAATGTTCAATTGATAATGTGATTAATTTTACTGGGATTCTCTTTGCTAGTTGTATTTAAAATATAAAATCACTTTTCTATTATTGTGATTTTACACAACAGCAATGTAAATATTGTATTATGGAATATTATTTGAAAATTTTGTAAGTAACTAAATAATGTGGGCTATATGAAGGAAAAAAGTTTTACATATATATATATATATATATATATATATATATATATATATATATATATATATATATATATATATATATATATATATATATATATATATATATATATATATATATATAAAAGAACCTAAGTTTGACACTCCAGAAAAATATTCCTCTGTTCTATACTAAAAAATAATTTCTTAATGTTATTTCTTCTACTCTTCTTTTTAATTTAGTTCATGTTATAGTGTTTCTATAAACAATCAAAAATTTTATGAAATTTATTTATTAGTTTTATTGTACTAAAGTAACCACCTAAGAAAGTAGGGCAGTTGGGCACAGATTGCGTGGCCACAATCCTGTTGTATTTTAGGTACAAATATGAAACATAGATGCGAATAATATAGACACGAAAATGTAAAATGAAGCCCATGAAACAGATCTTTTGTACAATAAAACTGCAAATAAATTATACCAAATTTTTTGATTGCTTAAACAACCACATTTGATCAACCAAATTAAAAAGAAAGAAGAAATATAGGTAAGAAAATTATTATTATTATTATTATTTTTTTTTACAGAATAGAGTATGTTCCTGGAGGGTTAAACTTTGGTCCTTTTATATATATATATATATATATATATATATATATATATATATATATATATATATATATATATATATATATATATATATATATATATATATAAAATGCTCAAAGTATGATAGTAATTTTTATATGGTTCCTCTTATCTAAATTTCTCATATCAGTACCTTTGCTAACACTGATACCAGAATAGTTCAATACTGATATCATCAGTAATATATATATATATATATATATATAATATATATATATATATATATATATATATATATATATATATATATATATATATATATATATATATATATATATATATATATATATATAAAATTAGACTGGGTGATAATACACTTTTCTAGTGAATTTACTATAAGTATTTGGTGTAAATGTGTGACGAATCATTTCCCAGGAAGGTTATTAAAAAAATATAAGTGCGAGTAAACAGATTTTCGTAGCAATGTCAGTAAACATATCTGAGCTGGCTTTATTGCCAGTTTTCAAATTAAAAAGTGAAAGGATGGCATTTGGTAATAAAAACACTAAAAGAATTCTAATTATTGGCTTAAATCCAACATTATCTACTCAGTGCATGAAAATCCACCACCCTATCCTACTACAGATTCCACATCTTAATTTAATTCCATTTCTAAACCTCCTTCACAATTTTCTGGGTCAGTGATACAAATTTCGGATTCACAATCTAAATTTGTATTATCTATTTCAGAGTGGTCAACATTGAGTTTATCTATTGCACTTATAATGTTGGATGCATTATCCGATACACCTGCTAATATTTGTTCTTTAGTAAATTCAGACTCATTGAAAACTTCCCCAACAAGATTTCTTATAAATTTTGATGTTTGTTGTGCTTGCGTTTCTCAAATGGCTAAAGTGTGTGTTGTAATTTTGTTATTTGAGTTGGTTAGTTGGACATTTATTGCAAAGTAATTTATTCTCTGTCTAGTACAAGTATTCATTTTTAGGAAAAAAAAAATTTCCCATGGAGCATTTGTTTCAGCACTTTTTTTTGTCTTTCAGCTTCACTTATCACCATTTTTCTGACATCACGCCTTTCCATAGAAACCTAACTTTTTGGCTAATTCTTCATTTAATCCTGGAAATGCTGGAGAGGAAAAGAATTTTAAGGGTACTCCTTCATTTACAACCATTTGGATAATATGCATTTTAAATTTTTCACCTGTCATTAACAGTCACCTTTTGACTTGTTACAAATCTTGAAATAGAAAATTGTACACATGAAATGTTTTGGATAACTGGTGTAACCTTACTTTGGTTTTCTACTTCTTCTATTTTAAAGATTTCAAGATGTTGCCTTTGCAAATGGCATTTTAAATTAGATGTCTTGTTGCTTATTTTCAATCCACAGATGACTTCATCTATTGCATCTTGACAAAGCAAAATATTTTCTTCAATTTGAGTTTTTCCGAAATATTTTGATACTGATAATTTATTACATTGCCTGGTTTTTATTGTGAAAATGTTACTTAAAATTTTTATATATATATGTCAAAATACACAAAATTATTAATATAATTCACCAGGAGACCTGTTTTGAGGCTAAATTAAATTTACAATAGACTACTGATGTCATAAAGACAGGTGTCGGAGCCAATCAAAATTAAGAACATCAAAAAAGGTGATGCTAATGGTGGGAAAATATTTTTAGATTGAGATACAATATAAAATATTAATATCACACAGAAACGATCCTATATATCAAAGAATATCAATTAATAAAATGAAAATTTCACTCATACAAAAATATTGATATAAAAACAAATATTTCCTAAAAGTAATACTGAACGTACAAAAATTTCCAAATATTTGAATATTTCCCAAAATTCAAGATTCAACTGAGCAATACTTCAAAATGGTGTCAATTCCATCCAAGCATCAAGCATTAATGTAGAGAAAAAAAATCTTAACTTCAGAGAGAGCATAACTTCTTCCAGAGAAATATTTCAAAACATCAAAATAAAATATAATCACGGGTCACTGAGCCAAAAAGCCAAAACTGTCACTTTTGAGTTCACTGTCACAATATGCCAACTTTTGAGCAGTTTCTTGTTAAGAATAATGCAGTTTAAAATCAATGAAGATGCAGGATTTCAAGAGAGGCTTCTTGCTGAAGAATATTTAATAAAACTTTGGTCTTTTCCTTATTATTAAATTAAATTAGTGATGTATCAGATGAGATGTGAATGCGGATGTCTTATTTTTTCACATCACTGTATGTGGATTTTTAATGTTTACACAACCAGATGTGGATGTTTACATATATATATATATATATATATATATATATATATATATATATATATATATATATATATATATATATATATATATATATATATATATATATATATATATATATATATATATATATATATATATATATATATATATATACACCACTACCGCTCATGGTATTAGCCCTATTCAAGGAGAGGGTGTTAAATCAATAAGTTCCATTTAATGTAAATTTCATAGTTGAGTTTGGCATTAAAGTAATTGAGATTAAATTTGGCAAGAAACAGAAGATAGGAGATAATTCCACAAAACAGAGGTGTCTGGAAATAAAGGAGCAGTCACAGTGGACAAAGCTGGTGTTACTTATGTTCATGCATAATTTATTTGCTGACAATGTACTCCCTTGGCCACGAGGCCGTCGTAAAGGCGGAGGTATACCAGTGTACAATTCCCTTCAGCATTTGCCTCTGTTGTAGTTATAGAAAAGAGAGAATGCACCAACATAATGTCTCGAAGATAAAAGGGTATAATTGGAGTAACTGCAAAGAAGTAAAAAATTCTAGCAGCCTAAACAGTACTCCCAGTTACCCCCAGTACCCCCTAGCAACCATTGTGATGTGAGGTTTCTAAGACATTTTTTTTGTTTATGTGAAGGCAAAAAATGTTTATAATGTCAGCAGGAGAGACGGGAGAACATCAAAAGAAATAAAAAAATTTAGGTGGTGGTAGAGAGGAAAATTCTATTCAGATCAGCAAGAATGGAATTGGAAAGATGAAGACGTGAGGCAACTATAGCTGCAAAAGAAAAAGCAGATTTGAAATGAGTAGAAGAATGGAGTGTCAACTCATTGGCATAAGAAAGGATAGGGTTACATGAGGAACTGAGAAGATCATTAATGGAAAGAAAGAATAGAATGAGACATGTCGACCCATTAACTTAGCTAGACATAAGTAAGCAAAAAAAGAGGAAACTCAAAGAAGGGGAGCTTGGAAAGAAGTGATGCATGGCATACCCGGTCAAATGCCTTAGATATGCCAAGTGCAACCATACAAGTCTCCCCATGGTTCCCTAGAGCAGAAGACCATAAATCTGTGAGATGGGAAAATATATCACCAGTAGACCTCGAACGTCGAAATCCATACTGATGATCAGAAAGAAGTGAATGGGATTCCAGATAATCTAAGAAATGAGAGTTGAGAAGGGTTTCAAAGATCTTAGAAAATATATAGGGTGATAATTAGAAGGATCAGAGTGGCTACCTTCTACAGAATAGGTTGAACAAATATGTGCTTCCAACACTGAGGAAAAAAACTAGTATTGAGTCAGAGAGAGAAAAGTTGAATGAGGAATGGAGCCAGCTCAGAAGCACTCTCTCTTAAAACTCAGGGAGGAATGCCAAACAGCCGCTTGCTTTCCTAACGCTCATAGATTTCGGAAGCCTATGCACCTGATCAAATGTAATCACAGGTAAAGACATGGGACTTCTGAGAGGAGAAGAAGTAGGAGCAGGATTGCCGGAGTCATTCAGGGTTGAATTTGAGGAGAATAGGAGGCAGAAGAGATTAATTAGTCTTTTCAGTTGGAGTGTTACCAACAGAACCATCAGAGTGAATGACAGGAGGAAAGGAAGTTTATATATATATATATATATATATATATATATATATATATATATATATATATATATATATATATATATATATATATATATATATATATATATATATATATATATATGGAAAATATTTGTCTAATTCATGCTATCTAAAAAATTAATCAATCATTAGACAACAAATTAATAACTTTCAAAATTTTATGCATCCACAACATATGCATTTATTGTGGATGCGGATATTGCTATATCATGGGCTGCAGATATCACATAATATATATATATATATATATATATATATATATATATATATATATATATATATATATATATATATATATATATATATATATATATATATATATATATATATATATATATAGTGAAAGGATGATACCAAAAAAATATCTGATGCAGATTCCAGAAAAAACTTTTGATGCCGATTCCTTCACTACAGTGAAAGAATAAGAATATAGTTGCAATTATGTAATTTGAAACGATTGATTTTAAAAAAAGGCACAAATTATAGATAAAATACACAATAATAATAATAATAATTCCCACGATCGTAACACTGCCAAACGTGTTTTAAACTTGCCATCGCTTCAGGTAAATTATCAATTTTTTACTACATGCATTTTTCCTCTCTCGCAAATGCCAAAAGGCACACTTTGAAAATTATACATTATACAAAAATGTAAATTTATTTTCAAAATTTTAAATGCTTTCTTGGTTTTATACACATATTACAAATTTTTCAGTCAATAACTGCAGTGTGTATGTGAAATAATATATTAATTGTTTCACAAATTGGTAATTCACACATTGAAAAGACATATATTCTGGAGGTGTTTGGCATCTTTTACTCAACATTTTGAATATTTTGAATCATATTTTATTGTATTACACAAGCATATAGTAATTTTATAACTTTAATACACATGTATTCTTTCTCTTTAACAGTCTTTGTTATATATGACTTTTTAATTACTTAATGCATGCATATGTGTATATAGTATATTGGGTGTCATATGAGACAGTCGAATATATATATATATATATATATATATATATATATATATATATATATATATATATATATATATATATATATATATATATATATATATATATATATATATATATATATATATATATATATATATATATATATATATATATATATATATATTATATATGACTTCAGAACAAATCAGACTGCATGACACCACAGTGTCTTAAATTTTGATCAAACTTTGTATATCTTGTCTCTTGTACCTAAAAACAAAGAAAATGTGGTTAAAAAAATTTTTTTTGTTTAAAGAGGGGGAATTTATGGGCCCCCAAAATTTGTGGGTTCAAAAGTTTAAGTTAATCTAAGCACTTTTTACTTAGGACATATTTTAGAAGGTAAAAAAATTTTTAATATTGGGGGGGGTCTGTTTTCCCAACTTGTGGCCAATCATGCAAATTTTTTTATTAATGTTAAAAATGTTCCTTTATTATTTTATTCCATGCATGTATAATAAAGCCCTCTGGATAGGGATTATTGATGAGGTGTGTCATCAATATATGAAATGAAGCAGTTGTGAATATTAGTATTTATGCTTATTTTTTACATAGAGTAACATGAACTTTGAAAAAAAATTGATTTACTCAAAATTAGACTTAATGTGTAACTTTCTTAAACAACATTAATTTTCTTAATATAAAATAACATGACTGTAGTAAGTAAATATACCTTTAGTCATTTTTAATCTTCATATTCAATAAATTATTAGCTTGCTTTACATCCTTATCCTCAAATGAGTATGTTATCTTAATGCCTGGAATGCTTGGATGATATCATACACTATGTCATCTTGTGGTATCCAACATTCATCATTTTGGTCAGGAAAAATGCATTCGGATGGCTTTATAATTGAGTGTAGTAAGAAATTAATTTGTAATCACCAAAGTCATGACACACCTCATCAATAATCCCTATCCAGAGGGCTTTATTATACATGCATGGAATATATGCAATTTCAGGTACACTAATTTCTGTTTCACTTTTATCAGATTCCATTAAAATCATTTTAAACAAAATAGGTCATTCATCATTAGATGTCCTGTAGGCAGATATTTTGTTTATTTAACTAGGAATAATTTTGTGTCAGCCTGTAATATTTTAATTGGTAGAGACTTTTGAAATCTAGTTGATAAGTTGTTTTTATTAATTTCAATTTTAGTTTTTGAAACAAAAAGGCATTCAAAAATAGAGTTGTTAATTTTTGGAATGACTTGCCACAAGAGATTGTTGACTGTGATTCTCTTGTCAAATTTAAAAGGGGGCTGGATAGATATATGGATGGTTTAGGTATTATATAATATAACATGACTAAGCCAAATTGGTGGGTATATATGAATTTTTAGATCAACAGATCAACCTATGACTAAGCCTAATGGCAGTTTTTTTGTAGTGGGTGATGGTTCATTGAATATTGCATGTATAATTGGGCTTAGTTTAACTTTTATCTTTGCATGAATGAACTGATAACTGGGGATGGGATAGACCTAGTCTTTTGTGCATGTATTAGTATTGTTATTGTTATTATTTATTTGGACTGGTACAGTCTCGATAGGCCCTTGTGGCTTCTAACTGTCTCTATTTTCCTATGTTCCTATGTTCCTAATATTCTTAATATTAGATTTACAAATGTTGTAAAATGACTCTGGAGTCAAAATGTGGTTTGTCACTGTTTTTTGCAAGCTTCATTTTGCAACTGCTCTTTTAATTGTGCCCCCTATTCCATTACACTAACTTTTTCCATGGCTAGTTGCAAAGAAGCTCCATTTTGCTTTCATTTCAATATCACTCTCATGATAACATAAGTTTATTAAATTGAATCTTTTTATATTTTGCTTTAAAACCATCTGAAAAGTAATGAATTTATTGTTGAGAAATTTTACTTTTTTATGTTCACAAAACTTAGTTGAAAAGTAATAGCAGTAGTGGAATGTTCAAGAGAATCACTGATTACACAGTAACTTTTGTGGTTAACCTTACATTCAGCATTCAAGTAATAACTATGGGATACAATGTAACCTTATCATTTGTCCAATGATACATTTGGGCAGCATCTTGAATAACTCAGATTAACAATGTTATTTGACAAGCTGTCAATGAACTCGTCAACAGGATTTACAAATGTTTCTATAGTTGGTCTGTCTGTGCTTACTCATTGACAAAATTCTACACTTAAATTCAGATAATACATCTGGAGAAATTAAATCTTTGACACCTGATATACCTGGACACTCTTTACATTGCTGCAACATGCAATTCCAATTATTTTTTTCACAAACTGCCTTATCAATTAGAATGATGTGATTTAAATTCTTTTCACCACTTGCAGATATCATTAGTTTGGTATTCTGGTGGAATGTGCAAACACAGACTTTATGGGTTCCTTTTTGTCCAGCTATCACACATCACAGCACTTTGGCCAAACAAACAAAGGATGAAGTTCCTACTGGCATTACAACAGTTTCCTTATATTTTAAATAAATTTCTCGAAGGTTTCCTAGCATTAGACCTTTAGACCTTTATTTTTAACACACACTATCTGCCTTACCTGGACATACATGACTTATCTCATCATTTTCATAAAAATTCTATACTGTTTTTACCATTTCTGTTTTTATACGTTTTCCTCTGGAGTAGTTTGGCACTTAGGGTAGAATACCAAACATTTTTTTCATCTGGCTGTGTTAACCAAATATTGTGTTGCTCTAAAGAATGTTTTGGTTTCTTCTATTCTGTATAGAGACATTGTAAGTATTTGAAATTGGTACTTGTATAAAGTAGAAGCATTAAATTCTTCTTTTAGACTTCTCATCAAGGCTTAATACCTATGGAAATGAGAATACTGTTAATGTATATACATGATGTAATTTCATTATGTATCAAATTTGAATTATTAAAAAACAAAGTTTTTTTTTTTTTTTAATAAAATATACTTCAGGTTATAGCTTAGAGCCTATGTTATTGATTCCCTGAATGTATATTTTTCCATCTTTTTATCCATTTTGCTATTCTTTGACTTTGATACTTCTGCTTCATCAATAGATGTTGAAAAAACATCTTCCAACTTACATTTCAAAGAGGTAGATGCCTTTTCTACCCTTCCTACTGAGTATCTTTGCTTTGACTTCTTTATGGATGCCATCTGCAAAATTATATTTAGTTTACGTATTTTCAAAACATTTGATTCATACATAAGTTAGAGAAAAGTGTAAATGTGGAAAGAGATTCATTTTTAAAAAACTCCCAATGGTGTAACTCCCAAGATCAGTAAACACTGTTTGTACATGTGCTGCTTCATCATCAGATACTTCTTTTTCTTCTGAAACAGTTACTGATTCGTTATCAGATGAATCATTTTCTTTCTCCTTACTTGTAAGTTGGCAATGCTTATGAAGTTTTTTCATGCATGCATTACAAACGTATGCATTGGCAACAAGTTCAAACTCTGTTAATGTTCTCAACAATGTATTTTGGAATGGGACTGAAGCTTTTTCATGACATTTTATGATCATAAAATGGATTGCAACAGCATTTTATATAGCTTGCAGACATATTTATATTTGAATTATGTAAAGAACTGGTGGAAAAAACGAATTGGTAATTAATACTTGTGAAATCATAAAACAATATTTTAAGATGTTTTGCTTAAGTTTGTTTACTCAAAGTAACGTTATTAGCATTAAATACTGAAATTCACAAGTGTTTCATTTCATACTTTGATATACAAATGATATAGGAACATTTTGTACATTAAAAAAAATATTTGTAGCAATTCACCTCAAAAGGGGGAACAGCCCCTCAATATTAAAATTTTGTGCAACTTTTAAAATATTATAGGTAAAAAGTGCATTGTGTAACTTTTGTTTATCATGCCTTTTTTTTTTTTTTACACCAAACACATTTTGTTTCACATCTCTATCACTATAGGACCTAAGTTATGGCCTATCAGAAATTTTTATATTTTTGAAACTTCAGAATTCTGGGATATCTTAACTTATTCCCTTTAAAAAAAAAAAAAAAAAAAAAAAAAAAAAAAAAATTTAAACCACCTTTCCTTTGTTTTAGGTTAGAGACAAGATATGCAAAGTTTGAGCAAAATCTAAGACTAATGGAATTAAAAAAAAATTTTTTTTTTTTATGATTTGTCCTGGAATGCATATTTTATATATATATATATATATATATATATATATATATATATATATATATATATATATATATATATATATATATATATATATATATATATATATATATATATATATATATATATATATACACACACGAATGGGCTTCAGGTATGATACTCTGTATTGGAAATATTCTGTAAGTATCAAATCCGTGTCAATAAATGCTGCTGATATTAAACTGATTCTATGACCAAACACTATATTATAATAAAACAACTATGAGTAATTTTTGAGTATTGACCATTTCCATTTTGTAGCATCAGTAATGGTGTTCAGTATCAACCAAGCTGAGAAGTTTATCAGTATAAGTAGAATTTCTTTTTTTCACCATTGGTTAAGTTATAGTATTTCACCATCCCTAATATATATATATATATATATATATATATATATATATATATATATATATATATATATATATATATATATATATATATATATATATATATATATATATATATATATATATATATATATATATATATATATATATATATATATATATAATACATCACACAATTCTGTGAGACCATGACGTGACATTTATTAATTGACCATTTTTTGTTGTTGTCAAATTTAGCAGAGTATAGAAAATTAACGTGTTCCTAAAGTATTTTACAGCTTTTTTTTTTTGTGGAATTATTATTATTATTATTATTACTACTACTACTACTATTACAATTATACAAAGTCTTGTTAAACAATTATGGCAATCAAATGAAGATTTCTCCAAAAAGTTGAATCACTCCAAGTAAAAGACTTTTCATCTACCCTGAATATTATCCCAAAGAACACTACACTGATTAAATTCTTCTCAAATTGCAATTATTTGTTATTGATATATTAAACTTAGTGTTTGAATATTTTTAAAGTAGCCTGTATTCATAACAATAAATATAAGCTGCATTATTATTATTATTATTATTTATTATTACTATCTTCATGGTGGTGATAACCTAGAATCCAAATGAAATTTTACTTACATTCAAGCTAGTAATTAGTACACAGACTTTGTCTTCATTAGTTTATAAACGTTTTATCTTTCTTCTTTGATAAAGATAGAAGAATTGTATGTTTATTATAACATGTTTATTGATTAAGTTAAGACATGAGTGCAATACTACCCTAGTGTCATTTGAGTTGAAAATTTATTATATTTAAAATCACAACTCTTGAACCTTTAGAACAAGAAAATATTTTATCAATGGAAGTCATTCCATAAAAGATCATTCTATGGCCTATATCATTTAAAAATAAAAAAGGACAGCTTATGTAACTTTGAGGGACAAAACATTGTTTCAGCAGTCATTTATATACTTTGATCTAGTTGTACTTGTATTTTTCTAATTTGCTAATTGAAAGACTTAAGGAGAAAAAACCTTTACTTATTTGTGGAACATAAGAACATAAGAAAAGTGGAAAGGTAGAAGCCACACAGACCTATCGAGACTGTTCCAATCAAAACAAATAATACTAATACTAATACATGCAACAAAAACTAGGTCTATTATATCCCTAGTTTTCAATTCCTTCATGCAAAGTTTGATAAAAATAAAACTAGCCCCTACATATGTTAAGTAAACTTAAATAATTACACATGCAACATGCAATGAACCAGCACCTACTACAAAATTGCTAGTTAGGCTTAGTCACAAGCTGATATGAAATTCACAGCTGATCTAAAAATACATATATTCCCCTCCAGTTTGGCTTAGTCAAGTTATACTATACAATACTTAAACCACCCATATATCTATCTAGTCCCCTCTTAAATGCTGCAAGAGAATCATAGTCAACAACCCCTATGGCAAGCCATTCCAAAAATTAATAACCCTATTACTGAAATTATTTTCTTAAATCGAGATGTCATGACTTCTTTTTAATTTCTTATCATGCCCTCTAGTTTCTCTCCATGGTCCACTATAAAGTATTTTTCAATCTTTGTATTACTGTCAGATGCAAATATTTTGTAAACTTGTATAATATCCCCTCTGAGAAATCTCCTTTCAACCGAGAACATTCCCAACTCCTTCAACCTCTCCTCATAACTCTTACTCTCAAAGCCAGAAATCATCCTTGTTGCTCGACATTGTACTCTCTCCAGCATATCTATGTCCTTTCTTAAATGTGGAGCTCAAACTTGTACACAAAACTCTAATGCTGGCCTAACATTGCTATTATATAGGTTGCTTTAACCTCTTTGCTCTTGTAAACTACATTGCGATATATTATACCTAACAACTTATTAGCTCCATTCCTTGTTTCCAAACACTGATCACCTACTTTCAGATTACTGCTAAAAATCACACCTAAATCTTTATTTCTTGGTCCACAGTCTCAAGCCATTTCCTATTCATATCATAATTAAATTTTTCATTTGAGTAACCTACATGAAGAACTTTACATTTTTTAATTTTAAAATTCATTTTCCACTTCTCTGCCCATCCAAGGAGTATATCTAGATCACCTTGAAGCTTTATACATCCATCATTATCCCTTAATGAGCTGACCACTCTGGTATCATCTGCAAACTTAGAAACCTTACATTTAAGACCTTTGTCTAAATCATTATATATATATATATATATATATATATATATATATATATATATATATATATATATATATATATATATATAATATGGAACAGTAGTGGTCCCAGCACAGAGCCCTGTTGGGCCCCACCCTTTACTGTTACCCATAATGACTTATCTCCATCCAGTAGTACACACACACTGCCTTTTGTTCTTCAACCATCTATATATAGTACATGATAAATTTTTAACGTTTATTAATTTCTTTAGGTAACCTATTTTAAATCCTGTATTTACACTTCACTTTGTAATTGAGAAATTTAATAATAATAATAAATTTATTATTATTATTATTATTCATAATTTTATCTTTTATTTGTATGCAAATGCATATATCATGCAACAAATTGTTTTTCTTAAAAATAGGAATTCCAATAATTTGGATATGAACTCTGACCAGACTTGGATCCAGTATAATATCTAGATTTGGACTCATCCCTAAAAACTGGACTTGACACATTATATATATATATATATATATATATATATATATATATATATATATATATATATATATATATATATATATATATATATATATATATATATATATATATATATATATATATATATAGTTTTAGAGATACTACATTTTAAGCCTAAATTTTAAAACTTATTATGTTACTTCCAACCCTTTATTATAAATTTAATCACATATATAAATTATTATAACATATTTTGAATTGAGGTTCTGGATTTTATTTTTATTGATATAGAGTTTGAAAATTCAGTTACTAACCTGAACACTGCCCCACCCACCACAAAATTTCTCCCACAGGTAAAACTTTTATTTCAAAAAATGCTATTGAAATGCTATTTTGTTCATAAGTTTATTTTCATTTTGATAGATTATTTTTTTTAATAATGGAAACAAATTGTTTCTCTTGCAAAACTTATAAAATAATTAAAAAAACGTAAAATAATAAGTTTCTTTTAATGACTTAAATTTTGTTCTTGAAATTTATCAGAACTTTAGGTTGTTATGTGATATTGTTTTCTAGCATATTAAATTTTAAAAACAGGTAAGAATTGAATATTATATTCAGGTTATACTATGGTAACAATTATCCAACATTCTGTGAGATAGTTTTGTTATTTATCTAATATTATCCAGCTGGATATTAAAAATCTGAATCCTTTATTGATGACATAATTTTAAGATGTTTATGAAGGTGAATAAATCATAAAATACAATGTAAATAAATATATTTCATAGATCTTAAAAGTCATATCATTAGAGTTATAGTTCAGTGAGCTAAACATGGTTTTTTGCATGCTTAGGGTTTGTGAATGTACAGGATACAATTTTGTTTTGAAAAGCTCACAAACTGGTTGAACAGACAAAATGTTTTCATGTTGTGAAGTTTTAGGTAATTTATTTTGTGGTAAAGTGTACATACACCAATCTCAATACATACCTCTAAAAACTATACACATGCGTAAAAACATTCTTAGGCTCACACATAGTGCATTTTTTTCAGACTTCTATTGGCAGCAAATAAATAATCACAGGAATTTTGAATTTTTTCTACTGCTGATTTCAAAACCCCATGTAGCTTGAGGCATATTCTATTCAGCCTAAAATTTTGTATACATCTCCATCTGGTCAGAAAATACAAAATAAATTTTTCTGTTAATAGGTCCTTCCAACTCTGCTTGCTTAAAGAAAGCTGGTTTATGCCCACTCCTTCAATAATAATAATAGTTATCAAATAAATTTTTATATAGGCATTTTATTATTTTATCTTTAAATTTGTGAATGTTAATAATAATAAACAAAATAATTATTTTACATGTAGTTTGTTACTTGGGGTTTTTGTGGAACTTTCCATACTATTTCTATTACAATGGACACTGCTCTTCTGAACTCTGTCACATACTTCCTAAATTGAGAAAGGACTTGTTCAACATGCATTTCTACACATTCATCTTTTTCTGACCAACTTTCTTACCCCAGACTTATCCATTTTGGTTATTCATACAGGTATTCTACTGGTAAAGTAGAAATTAAATCTATTTTCTTAACATCCTTTTGACTTGTACACCTTCAAACGACATGTATTGGGACACATGTACCTTTAACAACCATGATTCTTATATTTCCCAACTCTGGTGGAATTTGGATGCCCTTTTATTTTACCCACTAGAGGAGATATTAAAAACACACACACACACACACACACACACATATATATATATATATATATATATATATATATATATATATATATATATATATATATATATATATATATATATATATATATATATATATATATATATATATATATATATATATATATATATGGACCAGAGTTTAACCATTCAGAAAAATATTCTTCTTTTAAAAAATAAAAAAGTAATTTTTACCAAACATTCTTGTAGTCTTCTTTTAAATTATTTTACTTTGCCAAGCTTTTTTTGAAAGAGCAAAAAACTTCATAATTTTATTTATATACAGTTGAACAAAAGATAGCCTTATTGGCCTGTGTTTTACTGTTGTATCCTAATTCTATGTCCTCACCCTCTATGTATATAAGCAAGTAATAAATACATCGTGGGTATGCAATCTGTGCCCAACTGACCTACTTTATATATATATATATATATATATATATATATATATATATATATATATATATATATATATATATATATATATATATATATATATATATATATATATATATATATATATATATAATATATATATATAAACAATGAACATGACCAAAAATAAATTGAAAATTTTAATTGTTTATCCAAGTGGATAAATAGATAATAATTGGTGCAATAGAGAGAGAAGAGAAAATCAGTAAAAAGCGTAGGAAGATTTAGAGCATTACAAGAGAATTAGGAATTAACTCAACCAGTCAATAATAAATGCAAAGAGAATAGCAGAAATTAAATTTGCAAGGAATAGTAATAAAGACCTGAAAAAGTTTTTTTTAGCTTCTATAAATCTAAAAGTAAGGATTGGAAAATTGGCCCAATTAAAATTGATGAGAATTTAGTAAATTCAGATAAGGAATTGGTTAATATTTTCAATGCTTCCTTTGCTTCAGTGTTTACTGTGGAAAGATTAGATAACAGTTTAAAGACTTTTTTGCAAAGGCATTGTATTTGATTTTTAAACAATCTATTAATTTTGGAGAGGTACCTGAAAACTGGAAAACTGTATATGTGGTGCTCCTTTTTAAGGAAGGTAGTAAGGAAGATTTAGGAAACTAGGCCAGTTAGCTTAACAAATAGTTGTAAAAGTTTTGGAAAAGTTACTGAAAAATAATATTAGAGAGACATTTGGATGATAACAAGATAATGTATAGCTCTCAGCATGGTTTTAGAAAGAGTGGATCATGTCAGATTAACCTTCTAGAATTTATGGAATATATTGCTAAATGTATAGACAGGGGTGATCCAGTTAATATTATATATTTAGACTTTAGCAAAGCTTTTGATAAGGTACATCATGTAAGGCTGATGCAGAAGTTGTCACAGTGTGGTATAAGGTGGAGTGGTGTACAACTGGACAAAAGAGTGGTTGAAGAACAGAATGCAGTGTGTGTACTAGTGAATGGAAATAATTCATTATGAGAAACAGTGAAGAGTTGGGTCCCGCAGGGTTCTGTGCTGGGACCACTACTGTTCCTGATATATATAAATGATTTAGACAAAGGTCTTAAATGTAAGGTTTCTAAGTTTGCAGATAATACCAAAGTGTTCACCTCAGTAAGGAATAATGATGGATGTATAAAGCTTCAAGGTGATCAAGATATACTACTTGGATAAGTAGATAAGAGGCAAACGAATATTATAGTAAAAAATGTAAAGTTCTTCTTGTAAGTTACTCAAATGAAGGATTTAATTATGATATGAATGGCAATTGTCTAGAGACTGTGGATCAAGAAAAAGACTTAGGTGTGATTATTAGCAGTAATCTGAAAGTGGGTGACCAGTTTTTGGAAGCAAGAAGTAGAGCTAATAAGATGTTAGGTATAATAAATTGCAATGTAGTTTACAAGAGCAAAGAGGTTTTAAGCAAGCTATATAATAGCTGTTAGGCCAGCATTAGAGCATTGTGTACAAGTTTGGGCTTCACAAATAAGAAAATGCATAGATATGCTGGAGAGAGTATAACCAAACAACAATGATAATTTCTGGCTTCTAGGGTAAGAGCTATGAGGAGAGGTTGAAGGAGCTGGGAATGTTCTCAGTTGAAAGGAGATTTCTCGGAGGAGATATTATACAAGTTTGCAAACTTTAAGTACAGAAATTGAAAAATACTTTATAGTGAACCAGGAAGAGTAATTAGAGGGCATAAGAAAATTTAAAAAGTCATGCCATCTCGATCTAAGTAAATAATCTTTCAGTAATATGGTGGTTAATTTTTTGGAATGGCTTGTCACAAGAGATTATTGACTGTGGTTCTCCTAAGTTTACAATATAATAAGTTGGAGCAAACTCTATTAATGTGGAGCTCAATTTCTTGAGATCCCAGAACTTTTTATTTTTTCATTTTTAAATCAAATGAAATTAGTTAGTTCATTGCATGTTGCATTTGTACATAGTTATATAATCGTCATTAGTTAGGTTTACTAAATATGTGTAGGGGTTTAGTTTAAAGACTTAGCATGAATTAACTGATAACAAGGGATAGGATAAACCCTGTCCTTGTTGCATGTTTTAGTATTACCATTAATTATTTGTTTTGACTCGGACAGTCTCCATATTCCCGTGTGGCTTCTAACCGTCTGTTTTTCTAATATTTTAAAATGTTGGAGTGGTTTCAGATAACATTTTTCTCTTTTTATGGGTTTCACTATAATTATATTTTTATATGAAAAATAAAAAAATGTTATATGAAATTAGTTAAGGTTAATACTATATCATTAAAATTGAAATAAATATCAATAAGCATATAGGAAATGTTTAAGAAATTTTAGTTCTGCTAACTGGTCAGAACTGCAGTCTTGCTATTATGATTTTCTTTGGAATGATTACTGCTTGGGTGAGAGGGGTCCCTTGGAGTGTGCAGAAAGCATAGCTAAGGTGATATCCTCTGATATGATTCTTATTCCTTTTAATGAAAGCCAATACACCTTGTTTAACTCTGCTTGTTCTCACATTATTAAACTCAGAGATGCTGCCATCATGCAACACTGTTGTGTTGAAGCCAAAAACTCATGCTATATATATATATTTCATTCTCATGACACACACATACACACACAAAAGAAAAGTACTAAGTACTATCTTCTATAGAAAGTGATATGATCCTTAGGTTCCTCTTCCTCCCACTCTTTCTGACATTTAGAAAACAATGTCAACTCTTCGTTTAACCCTAATTTTTCTCCTCTAGTATCTTCTGATGATACTGCCTTCTATTGTACCTTCTATTAAAACTTAACTCTGCTCCAACATTTTTTTGTTTAAAATTAATTTTATACCTTTTTGGAGCTATTCCCCTATCTCCTACTTCCTCCAACTCATTTATACCTAACATTGTAATCTCTTCTAAAGATGTTATTTCTGCTCTCTTTGAACTTAATACTAGTTAGTGAGTGGTCCTGATGATATCCTTTCTGTAGTTCTCAAAATTTGTGCTCTGAGATTACAAACTGCCTTGGTAAACTATTTTATCTCTGCCTATCAGCTTCAACCTTTCCTTCCTGCTGGAAATGTTCTTTCAATCAACCTGTACCAAAAAAGAACCCCTTTCAATCTTTTAACTATCATCCACATGCTTCAACCTTTGTGCTTTCCAAAGGTTTGAATATACCCTACCAGGAAGATTTGAAAACATCATGAATCTTTCAATCTTATCTCTTATTGCAGTATGGCTTTTATAAGGAACGCTTGGCTTATCTTTCCCTCCTCTGGTTATTGGTCTTTTGCATTTTGGTGAATTCTTTGTTGTAGCACTAAATATATTGTAAGCATTTAATAGAATCTTACAAAAAGTTTTAATTTGTAACTTCTCTTTCAATATCCTTCCCACTTTGGTCTTCTCTCTTATTTCCTTTCTGGTTGTTCTATAGCAGCTATTGTAGATGGTCACCATTCATTCTGTAAATCTGTAAAAGCAGTTGTTCCTCAGGATTCTGTTCTCTCACCAATTCTTTTCCTACTTTTCATCAATGATTTATCTATCATCTCATTCTCCTATCTACTCATGTCAATGACTACACTGTTCTTTACTCTTCATTTTAAGATATCCCAACCAGCAGCTATTAGTTGGGATTGAGAACAAATGATTATTTTCAATCCCTTAGAAACCCAGTTCCTTTCACCTATCTATGTGACATAATCTTCCACATAACTGAAACTTTGGAAATGACCAATTCAAGGCTCCTTCTTCTCCTTATATTTTCATGGTTTTTCATGATTTTTCTCGGATGGATTGCATTCTCTTTCTAAACCATCTTCTAATAGGTTAAGTATTCTTAGGCACCTTTGGAACTTCTCACCATTCAAGTTGATGGCTCTGTAAATGGGCATTGTTCCCCCTGGTATGGAGTATGCATACCATATTTGAGGTGATTCCACACATATTTGTACTCCTTGATAAAGTGGAATCTAAAGCTTGTCTTATCAACTGACCTACTCTCTCTAACTCCAGTTTCTTTGCCATTTTTATTGTTGCATCATACTTTATACTATTACAATAAGTAGGCTACTGTTTTTTTGAACTCTAGTCTTGTACATCACAATTGAGGATAGCTCATAAGTCTTGCCTTTCCTACAGTCTCATTATTTTCTCTGTCCAGCACTCTGAGCCTAGATTTGACCTTTATACCCCTGTCTATTTTTTCATCTTCCTTTGACTTATATTTCTGGGCACTGCAATGTGGTCAAGCATTGTCATGATGTTTATACCTGTTTCCATTGCTGAGCAACACATCAATAGGCATTATTTTTCAGCCCACCTTTATATATATATATATATATATATATATATATATATATATATATAATATATATATATATATATATATATATATATATATATATATATATATATATATATATATATATATATATATATATATATATAAGTGGCTCAGTCGATCGAGCACTCGTTATGGCAAACGAGAGGTCCAGGGTTCGAGGCCTGGCCGGAGCGGGAAATGTGAGCGGTTTCTCCTTGCGCTTAGCTCCGAATGACTCAGTCGTTAAACGAGTACATCAGTGGAGTGCCCTTGCCACTGATGGGAATAATCTCCGGCATCCGCGATAGGCCTGGCCCAGCCAGCGGTACCGCCGTGGGCCCGTGAAACCCTAGGATCTGCCTCGAAAGATCCAACTGACAGAACGATAGTCCTTCCTGGGGGATGAAGATTATTTTTTAATTTATATATATATATATATATATATATATATATATATATATATATATATATATATATATATATATATATATATATATATATATATATATATATATAGTTACTGCATAACTAATAAAATGTTTTAAATTGATAAAAAACATTAAATATTAAGTACTTTTGAAAGTTTAATGGCTTTCCCTTTTAAAATGTTGTTACAGCTTTTCTATTTGTTTTACCTGTATGGTATATTGGTTAATTTAAGAATATAAATACGAGGTGCTACCCAAAATATCTGAGAAACTAAATATACTGCCCAAACTAATAAGAGTTTTATCTTCTGCTGCTAGATGTTTCTTGAGTCTTTGATTTTATAGTCTGCCAACTGGCATTGTGGTAGGTGCGCATGTTTCTTAGTTTTTGCTGTTTTAATTAATTTATGGCTGGTGTTGGTGAACAAGGAATCTTCATTAAAGTTTGTTTCAGGGCCAATAAAACTGCAGCTGAAACCCACTAAATGCTAAAGGAAGCTTTTGGTAAGTGAGCTTTAAGTTAAGCAAGAACATTTGAGTGGTTTAAGCATTTTAAAAATGACCAAGAGTCAATAGAGGGCAGCAGATGTTCGGGTCAGCTGTCATCGAGCACAATGCCAGAAATGATCGCAAAAGTGTGAAGTGATCCTTCAGGATAAATGACAAATAATCCATGTTTGTAATTATGTTGGAATGCTAAATAGGACATGTCAACACATTTTAAACGTTAGATAAATTGCAGCAAAGTTTTCTTGTCTTCTGAATTTCTATCAACAAGACCATCAAATCCATGTGTGCAATGGAATTGCAACATGTGTTAAACACATTACAGCCAGCAGACTTCCAAGAGTGCTTCCAGAAATGGGAAAACTGCAGGAATTGTTGTATACAAGCCCAAGGAGATTACTTTGAAGGTGGTGGAATATAGGATGAGATGTGAGTTTTCTCATTCTGAAATGGAAATTCTCAGATATTTTGGACAGCACCTTGTATATATATATATATATATATATATATATATATATATTATATATATATATATATATATATATATATATATATATATATATATTATATATATATATATATATATATATATATATATATATATATATATATATCGAGTGAAAACATCCCTACCCATTCTCTTTTACTTTTATCTTATCAAGGATTGTATTAAGATAATTATAGTCAAATGTAACTTTCTGAAACAGAGAAAATTCATACATTTAAATATCTAATCAATTTTTAATGGGTCTGATCATGCAACAACCTCCAATTATCTTTGTAATGAAGAGAAACGTTTTTAAATAAGTTTAGAATATCACTTTCATACTGTAGGACATTAAAATAATCCACTCCAAAAATTTTAACATCTTGAGGAAAAGATAAACTTTTATTTTAATGACCTAGCGTATGGCTTCCCTTCTTAAAGGCAGCCATAAGATATATTTGAACACTTCACATTTAAATTATAAAGAATATGAAATGTTATTCAACTTAACTGCTTTTTCAGATGATTGGATATATAAGTATTTTTGTACAATGATTGTAATCAAAAGTAAAACCTTATAATATGCATATTTACATGTCTAATAATATGCTAAAAGTTTTTTGTGGATTACCCTGACAGATTTGCTGTAATCAGGCCGTATTCTTAAACATATCTCTTTTAAAAGGTTTTTTAAAACCTTTTTTTGTATATTTTGCTTCTTTTCAGATCCACTGGAGCACTAATATATGGCTTACAAGAAAAGTCTTTTAAGATTATATCTTAAAGTTGAATGAACAAGCTTGAAGAACCAAGGAATAGATGACTTGAAGTATAGGATTCATAGCATCAGTTTGCCCCCGATTCTCACCAACGTTTTTATCAGATTGAATTACCCACCATCATCATCATGCTGCTTTTATTTAGAAAGAGGAGGATCTCACCTCATGAGAAAAGAAAAACTGCTACAGAGAGTTTAGAAATTTGGAGTTTATTTAATTTATCAATCTCAGTGACTTATAAGAATATGGATGCTTATTCTGTTATATCTCTTCTCAACTTAGTCAGATAAGAACACAACTTTATCATTATTTTTAGCATTTAGTCATGAAAAGGTTTTTAAAAATTTTAAAGCGTACATTACTCTGATACATTTTATATATATATATATATATATAATATATATATATATATATATATATATATATATATATATATATATATATATATATATATATATATATATATATATATATATATATATATATATATATATATATATATAAACAGTAAATTATACTGAATAGGCAAATATAAAATGCCAATAATTTTTCTTCTATTTTACATTAATATATATATATATATATATATATATATAATATATATATATATATATATATATATATATATATAATATATATATAATATATATATATAATATTATAATAAATAATTTTAAATTAAAATTTAAAATATTATATTTATATATATATTATATATATATATATATATATATATATATATATATATATATATATATATATATATATATATATATATATATATATATATATATATATATATATATATATATACACAGTAAATTGTACTGAATGGACAAATATGAAAATGCCACTATTTTTTCTTCTTTGTTGCATTGATAATATATATATATATATATATATATATATATATATATATATATATATATATATATATATATATATATATATATATATATATATATATATATATATATATATATATATATATATATATATAATTTTTTTTTTTTTTTTTTTTTTTTTTTTTTTTTTTTTTTTTTTTTTTTTTTTTTTTTTTTTTTTTTTTTTTTTTTTTTTTTTTTTTTTTTTTTTTTTTTTTTTTTTTTTTTTTTTTTTTTTTTTTTTTTTTTTTTTTAAAGTGGATATGCCTTTGTTTCTTGTTCTTTTAAAGAACGAGTTACTGAACAGTAGTAACATTGATCAAAATCCATTTTTCATCTAATTTTTTTGTTGATTCTTTTTCTCTTTTCGGTTTGAATTCATTTTCCAGATTGAATGTTTGGCATCCTTACCAACTTAAACATTTCTCTTTTTTGCCTTCTGATAGTTTGTGGATGTTTTCTTCTCTGTAAAATTTATAATAATGCATCTTTATAACTCAGAGAGGAAATGAAGATATTAATGAATAACTTATGCTTCTGGCATTTATATTATATATATATTTAATTTTACTAAAAATCAGTTTCTATCCTATACCCTTCCCATTACAGATTCACTATTCTTTTATGGTTAATATACCATATTAAAGTTTAAGGCTTTTATATATACAAGGTGAAACCGAAAAGGTTTGAAGCTGATATTATAACCCTGAATTTGTTTCCTTTACTGTGATGCAGCTTTAGGTGCTATTAATGTATTTCTGATGAATCAAATGTATTAAGTCACATGGCTTAGCTTGTGTAAGTGATTGTTACATGCTTTTGCTTGTACATATGACATCTGGTGATGTGCATCAGTTTTGTGCAAAACTTAGGGGAGTAGGGGAGTGCAACAAATCATAATGATTCGGTAAGTGTTTGATCAGTTTTTTAGTAGGACTAGTTTTTCAGTGAAATAAGGTTTTAAGCAAGTAAATAAAAATTGAGGACTACAGCTGCACAGGCAAACTCTCTAGCAATGAAATGTTTCAAACTGGGATAACTGATATATGATTCTCTACATTTTTAAAAAGATGGGATATTATTTTACCTCTACTGTAATTGAAGAATGTCATATTGTATTGCTGCCTAATTGTCCCCAGGCCCCTGATTACCAACCGAGTTCTGCAAAGCAGTAATGTTTCTACTATGCTCCAATAAGTTGCAAAAGATGAAACATTTTTGTATAAGGAAAAAATCAGTGATTATACTTAAATTTACAGTTATGACTGAAGTAAAGCGTCAATTATTATGATGGTAGGTTCCAAGTTTACCAAGATCCAAGAAGACCACTCAAGAATTAATATAAAAGTTCTTTAATACCAGAGAATTGAACACAAAGAATGTCCTCAAAAGCTAAGTTGTCAATTCAAAGTTATGCAATGTTTTGTTGTGATTCCATAAGTCTGAGAAATATGGTCCTACTCTGTAGTGACATAAACTAGATTCTTCATCCTAACAAAGCTTCACAGGAATTGTAGGCAGTGTTAGATGGATTCTTAAAATAAGGACTTTCAAAAATTCTTAGTCCCCACAAGATAAGGTGCCTTTAATATATATATATATATATATATATATATATATATATATATATATATATATATATATATATATATATATATATATATATATATATATATATATATATATATATATATATATATATATATATATATATATAGGGATGGAGCAATACCAAAATTTTTACCAATACCGATACTTAAAAATTCCCTGATACCGATACCCGATATCGATACCTAAAAATATGCTGATACTTGCCGATACTGATACCGATACCAATACCGATACTTTATTCTTGTCCAAAAATTTACCGATACCGATGCCGATACCGATACTTCACTCCATCCCTAATATATATATATATATATATATATATATATATATATATATATATATATATATATATATATATATATATATATATATATATATATATATATATATATATATATATATATATATATATATATGGCTGTTTTAGAGTAATTGAGAGATGAATATTTGAATTAGAGAGAATTGTTTGCTGATTTTATTGATCATAAATTTTTATTTTCTGATAAATTAAATTTTTCAAATCTGAATAGCAAAGATAAAAACTGGGTACAAAATCCATTCACAGTTAAAGAAAAACCAGCATTATTTATGGTTGTAGGTTATAAAATTTTTATTGCAATTAGTTTTGATAATCCGTATAGGCTAAGTTTGAAGAGTTCTAGTTGTAATTTTCTAGTGAGATATATTTCGTGAATATCCTGATTTATCAAAATATTTATATGAATATGATTTTATGAATATTACCCAAGATTACATGTGTAATATAGTTATGGTCAGAGCTGCAGAGCCTTTAATATTCTGCAAACTTTGGCTCCAACACTAGTTCTTATTTTCAAATTGTCCACCTCTGACTCTGGCACCAGCTCTATTTTAAAACATCTTTATTTTATAGCCTAGTAAAAATTGTTTTTTTGTACCTAACTTTAGCTCCAGTTCACCCTAAAATTTTTTTGGCTCTAGCTCTGACGTTCTAGTTAAAGGTTCTACATTTTTTGGATGGAAAATTGTGCAGTGGTTCTGGATAACTTAAAAATAAATAAATAATAAAAATTTGAAAATATTAATAAATATAGAAGTAATTATATTGAAAAATCAGCTGAGCTTCTTGTCAAATGTTTGGGGGGGGGAAAATTTTCAGTGAAAGGGTTAATAGTACAGCCACAAGCCTTTTAGATAACACCTTGTGAGTATATATATATATATATATATATATATATATATATATATATATATATATATATATATATATATATATATATATATATATATATATATATATATATATATATATATATATATATATATATATATATATATATATATAGTTTTTGAAAGCTATTTTACTCTTGGTTTCAATTATAATACTTTTTCCACTTCAATCAGAAGCATTTTGGTGCAAGTAGAAATTTTCTTTACCTTCATAAATAAAAATCCAAGAGAAATCTTTGAAGTCAATTAATTTGTTTAGTCAAGAGAAAATCTTTTAATCCAGTCAGTAAACCTTTACTGAAACATGTGAGATGTGGGCAAAAATTCATGTTCTGCTTGCAAATTAACTTTTAAGTATTTGTTATTCCTACTATGTACATTATTTTTTGTATATTTACTTGCATTATTCGTACTTTATATGCTTCAATCAAACTGCTTCTAAGAAATAATGATACATATTTACCAGCTCAATTAATATCTCAAAAGTGCAAAAATAGAATATATATATATATATATATATATATATATATATATATATATATATATATATATATATATATATATATATATATATATATATATATATATATATATATATATATATATATATATATAAAACACACACACACACACACACAGGTAGTTCCTGACTTTACGAGTTAAATGGAACCGAATTATTGTCTGTAAATTGAGAACTCGTAAATCTAGAGGTGTTTTCCCATAGGAATGATATAATAATGAGAACATTGGTTCAGAATAAAAACAATATTTTCAATTTTAATCATAAAGAAGAAGAAATAGACAAAAACATTTATTAAAAAACTAACAATTCAGCTTTCTATAAATCAAAAATAGTTTGACAAAAAAAAAAAAAATATATATATATATATATATATATATATATATATATATATATATATATATATATATATATATATATATATATATATATATATATATATATAACCAATTTTTTTCATTTTGATTTTCAACAAATGAAGGAAAAAATTTTTTTTCCTTTAAAAAGGCTTTGAGTGTAGAGTTTGCTTGTGAGATTGCTTTTTCTTTTCTTTATAAATTTGATAATAACAAGCAAATGAATTTCTAAATTCTTCTGTAACCTTTTTGTTTCATTCACAATTTGGATCTTTATTGGAAAAAATTTTTATGGTCATTTCAATCTGCGCAAAAGCTTCTTCAAGTTCTTTAACTGTAAATCTGGCAATGCTGTTTATTTTTCATCCTTATGTTTTTCAATTTCACAAGATAATCATTTCAAGCAGCTCTTCATTCGATAGTTCACTATTGTGTGATTTAAGAAGATCAGTGTCAGATTGTGTTTCATGCAAATTTTTTTAAAAAATAAGCAAAAATTATATTTTTTCTCAGAAAAATTCTCATAAAGCAAACTTGTAGATCGGGAGCTCCTAAATTGAGAACTAATATATATATATATATATATATATATATATATATATATATATATATATATATATATATATATATATATATATATATATATATATATATATATATATATATATATATATCCCTCCAACTGTCGCCCCAAAATCTTCTGGGGCATCACTTCTTTGAAAGATCTCTGGACGAGACCGACTGCGGCGGGAGGCTTCATTAGCGAAGTGTGGCCTCCTCAACAGGGGGTGAGAAGGTAAAAAAAGGTAAAAAGGTATATATATATATATATATATATATATATATATATATATATATATATATATATATATATATATATATATATATATATATATATATATATATATATATATATATATATATACTGTACTGAAACTTGCTCATCCCAAATGAGCGAGCATGCATATTTGTCAATGAGGCATGGCTGTCAGTGAACGTATTTCCAGTTGTGTTAAGGAAGCTGTGGTATGCAGTTGATGTTGAAATTAGTCTCATTGGAGGAAAAGGTATTCATACTTAAGTATTATTTTTGCTCATATGGAGGTGGTTGTGAAGTTGGATCAAGTTTGAAAAGGGTTGCAGAACAATTGACAGAGATTTCATAGAACTGCACCAAGCAACACAGTTTTGCTGTCTATTGTTACAAACTGTCACTAGTATGGAAGTGTACTGTTTCATCACAGGAGGAGGTCTGGTTGACCAGTATCTGTTACAATAAATGAGAACTGTAGACATGTTCTCCAGCAGGTTTTGCAA
>SEYY01001096.1:0-17500 GCA_009176605.1 Armadillidium nasatum | reverse complement strand
TATATATATATATATATATATATATATATATATATATATATATATATATATATATATATATATATATATATATATATATATATATATATATATATATATAGATACCAAATTTATATGTTTTAAATATATTAAATATATATAATATATATATATATATATATATATATATATAATATATATATATATATATATATATATATATATATATATATATATATATATATATATCCGATCCAAGCAAGGCTCTAGGGGCCTGTCAGTGGGGCCAGCACTCGCCTCCATCTGAATCTGTGAAATCCCTTGTGAATACTTTCCCCTCCCCAAATACTCACATCTCTGTACCACAATCACCTCCTCGCCATACACCTTCAGCACAAGCTCCTCTCCCTCCTCCTCCCTTCTAATTATTAACAGTTATGTCTTTTCAAATTTCACGATCAATTCCACCTCTTTTAGCTTTTCAGCAAAATTTCTTATCACCTCTCCTAACTTCTCTCTATCTTGGCTCCAAATATATATATATATATATATATATATAATATATATATATATATATATATATATATATATATATATATATATATATATATATATATATATATATATATATATATATATATATATATATATATATATATATATATATATATATATATATATTTCCTCTGGTGGGTAAAAACCTGAAACCTACTAATTTCCACCAGAGTTGGGTCAATACAGAACCTAATCGTTAAACGACAACATGCACCCATACACAGCTCTTGAAAGTGTGCAAGCCAAAAGAAGTTGGGAAAACGGAAAAAGAGAGTGTGTTCCAGACTTTACCAATTGAGTACATATAAGATTTGGTATAGCGATTAAGTCTGGGATCAGACAGTTGAACAGAGAAAGGATAAGACTGTGTAGAAAATCGTGTTACACAAGCGTGTTCTCAATGTATGAGAAAAGCAATGGAAGAGTTCAGAAGAGAAAGAGACTGGAGAGAATTGGAGAGTTGAGACGAAAATCCAGACTCCACCTTGTTAAGGAGAGCTGTGTGAGTGGAACTACCCCAGATGTATGAGGCGTATTCCAAACAGGGGAGAACAACACCCCTATAAAGAGAAAGCAATTGGAGTGGCATAAAAATAATCATGAATGTGCAACAGAACACCCAACCTCTTAGAAACTTGTTTAGAAAGAGAAGTAATGTGATCCTTCCAAGAAAGACCACTAGAGATTATTAAGGACAGATGAAGGCTTGAGTTGCGTGTTTTAGAAGATGACATAGTTTTGTAGTAGATAGTCTCGAGTAGAGATGTGAAGGAACTGAGTTTTTGAAGCATTGAAAAAGACTATGTTTTCTCTTCCTCAATTTGAAGTGCAAGGAAAATCAGAGGTTAGATATTCCAAGGCCAACATTCTAGCGTCAATTAACTGTTGCTGGGAGGGGTGCCTTTCAAACTGAAAGGAGTAATGAAGGGTTAGATCATCAGCATAGGATCGGATAGGTAATGAAGTAATAGAGAGGATTATTAATTAAAAGTTTAAAAAGCTTTGGGGATAGGATACCACTATTAGCAGATTTAAAGGATGAATGGTGGTCATCTACAACAGCAGCTATAGAACGAACAAAAAGAAAATCAAAGAGAAGGATAAATTCTGAAAGAGGAAAGTTTAGAAATCAAAGCTTTGTACCAGTCCCTATCGAAGGGATTCAAAATGTCCAGCGTGATAGCAAAAGATTCAACAAAAATATCGTAGAGCGGAAGACCAAGAGTCAGAGAGAATAGAAAGAGAAGAATTGAGATGCTTCTAATTGAAATTCGAAAACTTTAACAAGAACGGAGGTTAAAGAATGTGACAGCAGTTGGAGGGTCGAGAGGGGTTCCTTTTCTTCGGCACAGGCTGAATGAGCTCACGTTTCCCAGGCAAGAAGGGAATGTTGAAGCAAAAAGACAGAGACGAAGTAGTTTACCAAATCAGGGTACAAGCCCAGAATCACAAGTTTTGAGAACCTCATGAGGGATACCATCAGGACCATATACCTTCTTAGTGTTAAGCTCTGAGAGAGCATAAAAATTGTAGGCATAAATGAGATGGAAGAAGTTAAAGGAGGAGGAGTAGCTCCGGAATAGTCTAAGGCTGAATTAGAGGCAAAAGTCTGAGCGAATAGTTCAGCTTTAGAAGAAGGCAAAATGGCGTCGGAGGATATTAGAGGAGGGAAAGAGGAAGAAGCAAAATTAGAGTTACATTTTTTGCAAAATGCCAAGAAGGGCGTGAAGCAGAACCAAAGTGATTATTGCATTTCAACGAAAAAAAGAGTTTTTGGTGTTGCACGATTCCAGGATGAAATATAAATTGAATGAGTT
This sequence comes from Armadillidium nasatum, assembly GCA_009176605.1. Classification (NCBI taxonomy): domain Eukaryota; kingdom Metazoa; phylum Arthropoda; class Malacostraca; order Isopoda; family Armadillidiidae; genus Armadillidium; species Armadillidium nasatum. The sequence goes on along the minus strand of SEYY01001096.1, from coordinate 15,149 downwards.
TCTGGAGTTTGAAGACGATGGTAATCCCTGAAGGCATCATCCCTATGGAGAATGGTACGAGAACAAGCAGAGTTAAACCAAAGTTTGTTATTTAAGTTTAGTAGAAGGGAAAGAATATCGAATGTACGCCTCCATGCAAGGGAGTATCACATTAGTAGCAATGATCTCTGGAAACTCTGAGAGTACATTCCCACAGTTTTGAGTTTCACCAATATTTTATTTTTTTATTTTTTATTTTTTTATTTTTTTATAAAGGTAATGTACGAATAAGCGCTTGCAAATTTGGAACATGAGAAGGGAGTTGGGGGAAGTTGAAGTGGGAGCATAGACACTCCAATATGAGGCGAGGGTACACTAGAGACCCTCTGAGAAGGTGAAACACGAAAAGGAACCAACCAAAGGGCAACAAAGTGAAACGGAATGGTCTTGACCATACTGTCACTCCCCAGTTTATGCCCAATGGAGGGTACTTGCATTGCTTTGGACGGCGCTACATCCCCCCCCCATATATATAATATATATATATATATATATATATATATATATATATATATATATATATATATATATATATATATATATATATATATATATATATAATTTTTTTTAATAAAATAAAAAATAATAATAAAATTAAGGATTAAAATAAAATAAAATATTTAAGAAAACAAACCAAATGGTAAGAAGTAAATGGCGTGAAAATAAATTGAATAACAATTTTGTGCATTTGAAAAAATAAACTTCTAGTGGAAAGCAACATATCAATGTTCTGGAAACGACGTTTCAAAGTATTAGGTAATATTAATAAAATATTACATAATTTAATTAATTAATTAAGTAATTAAATAAATGAACAATTAAGAATAACAAGTTGATCTATGCTATAGAAAGAGTTAACTGTTCTAATTTGACCAAAATCGGAACTGCAGTTACAGAGATATAGAATATAAGCCAAAAAATTGTAATTAACGATTAATTAGTAATTAATTAATTGAAAATTTGGAAAATCAAGAAAAACAATGTTTCGTGGTATTCAAAACTTTACAGTCAAGGAAATTAAACATTCCAAAAAATGTAAGCCAAAGTGATAAAAAAAATCTGGTATCGGTATCGGTCATTTTTAACCGATACCGATACCTGAAAGCTCGATACCGATACCAATACCGATACTTCACTCCATCCTTATATATATATATATATATATATATATATATATATATATATATATTATATATATATATATATATATATATATATATATATATATATATATATATATATATATATATATATATATATAGTGCATTCCATGTGAGATCAGATAGGCTTGGAACCGATCATCTCCGATTGTGTTTTAATTTGATATGGTAATTAATATTAATACCAGTAATAAAAATTTCAAATATCAGTGCATATGTTGAGAGGGGTTGGAAGATATTGACCTCCAAAATAGAATTATCTTCATATCTCTCATGAATGTTGGTAGACATATGCAGTTTAGTTCATTTTAAAGGGAAGGAATAGCTCTTTAAAAATAAGATACTTATGTTTGAAAGCTCTATTCAGAAAAGAAAAGCAATTTTTTAGCAGTTAAACATTTGGGGAGTTGACCCCCCCCCCCTTCACCTTAAGGAATGCATTTTCCCAAAAATAATATTCCAGAAAAGAATATATATTCATGTAGTTTTTGGTTCAAATGAAATAATAGTGTTATTTTTAAGTCCTTTAAACTGTTATTTGCAGGCCAATAAAGGTGAGTAAATAAAGTTTTCTTGAATTTACATAATTGGAGAGAGGAAAAAAAAATTCCAATATGTTGATACAGTTTAATTTCTGCAGATTATATATATATATATATATATATATATATATATATATATATATATATATATATATATATATATATATATATATATATATATATATATATATATATATATATATATATATATATATATATATATATATTTACTTATTGAAAATTGTGCCATTAATAATTCCTTCCATGTTTTTAGTGATTACTCTTCTACCCTTTCTGACATTATGTATTTCTGGTAAAATTCCAAATTCTTTCTGTAACTTTCTGTATTTGTTCACCATATAAGTAGTTATGTTGCATCGTTCTAACTGACAAAGGTAACAAAGATAATATTTGCAGTTTTCTTTAATGTGATTTTGTACCATTGAATTTTTCTTTAAGTCATTCAAAAGAATCACAAACTGGAAAAATATTTTAAAAAACAAATGGATGATAGTCAAAAAAAAAATATGATGTAAGATTTATGTACACTTATTCTGTATTATCACGATGCTGCACTTTAGATGATGAGGGGTCTTCATCTGGCAGGCTTTCCTGTAAAACGTCCTAAAATTTTCTTTTAAGGCTACCAGCTGCCTTTTTATATTTATTGTATCCTTTTCTCTGAGCAGTAGTAATTTTAAGTTTTATTCCATCTGTTAAAATGATATCATTTATTGCTGTGAATATAATGCAGCTCAGCAGAGAGCTCCTTCACAATTTAAAAGAGTAGTGTGCTTTGACCAGACGAGGTGGTGTTTTGAGTGAGCTCTTTATTTTACTTCAACAAATTGTTTATTATTAAATTATTTTGTATTGTTGAGTGATTTATTTTAGAATTATTGATTGTGGTGTTTATTTCTTTTTAATTTGATGAAATTGGTTTTCTCTTAAGAATAGAGCTTTTAAACATAAGTATCTTATTTAAAGAGCTCTTCATTTTCTTTAAAATGAACTAAACCACATGTCTCTTCGACAGTCATGAGAGAAGATATGAAAATAATTCTATCTTGCAGATATGCCCAAAATGTAATTCTCCAAAATTTTGGTGGTTTGTATCTTCTGACCCTCCCAATAGATTGCTCCGAAATTCGAGATTTTTAATACTGGTATTAATGCTAATTACTATACCAAATCAAAATAAAATTGAAAAGGGTCGACCTCAATAATGCAATTTGCCTGTTTGATCTGACATGGAATACACAATTATTTATTTATATATATATATATATATATATATATATATATATATATATATATATATATATATATATATATATATATATATATATATATATATATATATATATATATATATATATATATAGAGAGAGAGAGAGAGAGAGAGAGAAGAGAGAGAGACACATCATAACAAACATGCAGACTTTTTATATAAAAAAAATTACAATTATGTTTGTTGAAATATATTTCTGAACTATTGAGGAAAAAAAAGTGATAAAAATGATACAGGGGAAAAAGTGAACAATTCTAATTTTTCATATATATATATATATATATATATATATATATATATATATATATATATATATATATATATATATATATATATATATATATATATATATATATATTAAATCTCCTTCAATGGGCAAAGGCTGAAGGCCTACCAAATTCCACCAGAGTTGTGGAAAAAAACAAAAAAACTATCTTGGTCGATAGAGTCCGACATGTCCAGATATACGACATTTGAAAGTATGAAAGTGAATGGTAGTGTGTTCCAGACTTTAACAGTAGAGTATATGTAAGATTGAGCTTAGTGGTTAATTCTGGAATCTGAGAGTTGGACAGAGAAAGAATGAGACTGTGTAGAAAGGCGTATTGTATGAGCTCTTCTCAATTTAGGAGATATGCGATGAGAGAGTTCAGAAAAGCAGTGTCTGTTGTAATAGCGATAGTAAAGAGAGTGATACAACAATTCAACAGGCAGAAAGGGATTAGATAGAGCTAATAAGTGGAGGAGAGTTGATGAGATGAAAAGCCCTAGACCCTACCTTCTCAAGGAGAGCTGAATGAGTGGAACCACCCCAGATGTGTGAAGTATACTCCATACAGGGGCAAACAACACCTAAACAGAGCTAGCAACTGGGGTGGTGTGAAGTAATTTTGAAGGCACCTCAGAACACCAAACCTCTTACGAAGCTTGTTTAAAAAGAGAAGTAATGTGATCTTTCCAAGAAAGATCACAAGAAAAGGATATGTAGAGAATATTAAGAACAAATGAAGGTTTGAGTTGTATGTTTCCGAAGAAGACATTATAGTTGTTTGGAAAATTGTGTTGAGTAGAGAGATGGAGGAATGAGTTTTTGAGGCATTGAAAACAACCATGCTTTCTCTGCCCCAATTTGAAATACATGAAAGATCAAAGGTTAGTTGCTCCAGGGCTACCCTTCTCGAGTCTATCAGGACTTTCAAACTGGAAGGAGTAATGAAGGGTGTAGTCATCAGCATAAGAATGGATAGGAAATGAGTCAGAAGAGAGAAGGTCATTAATGAAAAGCAGAAAAAGTGTTGGGGATAGGACAGAACCCTGAGGAACACCACTATTAATAGATTTAAAGGAAGAAAGGTGGCCATCTACTACAGCTGCTATAAAACGACCGGAAGGGAAGTTAGAGAGAAGGATAGATACCGAAAGAGGGAATTTTAGAAATCAAAGCTTTATGCCAGGCTCTATCGAAGGCTTTCAATATGTCTAACGGTACAACAAGGATTCACTGAAATGCCAAAGAGTCGTGGACTAAGAGTCAGAAACAAGGGAAAGAAGCTCATCAGTAGAGCGTTTCTTGCGAAAGACATACTGATGATTAGAGAAGATTAGAAGAATTGAGATATTTCCTAATCTTCCTGTTTGATAGATTCAAGAACTTTAGAGAGAACAGAGATCAAAGAAATGGAACGGTAGTTAGAGGATTGAGAGGGGTCCCCTTTCTTCGGCACAGGCTGAATGAGCGCACATTTCCAGCAAAAAGGGAAGGTTGAATTAGAAAGACAAAGTCGAAATAGTTTACCAAGGCAAGGTGGAAGCTCGGATGCACAAGTTTTGAGAACCACAGAAAAATGCCACCAGGACTCTACACCTTCTTAGTATTAAGCTCAGAGAGAGCGTAAATGATCTTTAGAAGACATTTTAGGCATAATTGAGTGGGGGGGGGTTGAATGAGGAGGTAAAGCTCCGGAATCATCTAAGGTTCAATTAGAGGCAAAAATTTGAGCGAAGAGTTCAGTTTTAGAAGAAGGTAAAGCAGCCGTTGTGCCATCGGAAGGTACTAAAGAGGGAAAGAGGAAGAAGCAAAGTTAAAGTTTACATTTTTTGCAAAATGCTGGAAAAATAATTGCATTTTTACAGAGAAAAGAGTTTTTAGTGTTACAAAGGATAGGTTTTTCATGATTCCAGGATGAAATATAAGTTGCGTGAGTTTCTGGAGTTTGAAGACAATGGTAATCCTTGAAGGCAACATCCCTGCGATGCATAGTGCGAGAACAAGCAGAGTTAAATCAAGGTTTGTTAGATTTAGTAGAAGGGAAAGAAAATGGAATGTATGCCTCCATGCCAGAGAGAATCTCCTCAGTAATGCATTCTGGACATTCCGAGGGACCCCTCTCAAGGAAGCAGAAGTCATTCCACGGGAAATTTAAGAAGTACGACCGCAAGTCCGACTAGATTGCGGCACTGAAATGCCACAAACGTTTCCTTTCAATAGAAGGAGGTATTTTCTATGGAAGACTTGAAGAGATAGAAAAGTATACAGAGATAAGGTGATTTGAGGAACACAGAAAAGGAAAGAGTTTAAGGAGAAGGATTAGAAGTTCGAAAAAGGTTTAGAATGTGGGTTCATCTCAAAGCCAATCGGGGATTCTAGTAGGCTAGTAGGGAGCTGCACCAGCTGTTCAAGGTCGTTTTGGATAGCGAAATGGAGGCCCATTCACCAGCCATATCATAAGAACTAGAAGAAAGCCATTGGTGGTGGTGAACATTGAAATTATCAAATATGATGATTTCAGTGAATGGAGAAGTGAGAATGTGCTCTATTTTGGAGTTTAAATATTTGAAGAATAGAATAGTCTGTAGAATTAGGAGAAAAATAAACAGAACAAATGAATTCAGACGTAGAATACCAAGAGAGCCTAAGCCATAGGGTGGAATTTTCTGTAGACTCTAAATTAGAGACACAAGAAAAATCAATATCGTTGTGCATGTATGCACATCAACTGCCTTTGGCCAAAAATTGAGGATAGAGACAGGAGGAGGTTTGCTATCGAAACACACAAACATCTGAGTTTCAGTGAAGAACAAGAGGTGATGTGATGTTCAGCAAAGTGGAAATTGGAGTGTAGTCTGTGAATGTTGCAGAAATTAATGGAAAAAAAATAACTATGCATCAGGATAAGCCGGCTGCAGAGTCCTGGGAGGCCACCAACTCCCAAGTGGTAATGAGGGAAGTAGTGGATGAGGAGCTATTTTTGGAAGCCAACCCCTGGGTCTTCTCCGTGGCTACTGTTGTTGATTCCATCATGTTTAATTTGCTTTTTTTTAAAAAAGGTGTTTGTCTGTTATAGTGTTTTATGTGTGTAAAGGAAACCCTACTCCATGTAGGTGGAGATGAGCGCGAAAGGGAGTGAACCATTGGGCACTGGGATGAGATGGGAAGTACCCTTAAAATCCCAAATACCCAGTGTAGGTTAATCTCATCGGATTAAAAAAAAAAATCTATAATTCAGAAGCTAAAGTTAGCAAAGCTGATGTTTTCAATATGATTTTCAAAATCAGTTACCCCAAATAAAAATTAACTTTTTATTTCCATTGCATTTTGAGTATTGACAAGTGCAGTTTATACTTTCCCCATGTTAAGTGTTAATTCATTATTGCCAAATATCACTAATGGAATTAATCATGATCCAAATTTAATTTACCTACAAGATAACTTGCTTTTAATAACTGTAATTAATGTAACATATGTTTTGGTAAAACTTCTTACACACTAAAATGTGGATCATTCAACACTAACATGTAAAAATTCAAGTAAAATTGCCTATTCTGTTAATTAATGGAAAATGACTTTTCTTACTCTGTAGTTATATATAAAAATATCTATAATTTATAAAAATATCTATAATTTATCATTTACAAACTGACACCAAAGCATTTATATATATATATATATATATATATATATATATATATATATATATATATATATATATATATATATATATTATATATATATATATATATATATATATATATATATATATATATATATATATATATGTATATAAATAATGATGATAATTTTTTTTTATTATTTAACTTTCTCTTAGGTTGCAGCCCTCTATGAGAGAAAACCATTGGCCCAACCACTTATTGACAAAGTGGACAATGTTCCTCTTGTTGGTAAGCAGATTTTAATAGAGGCTTATTCGGTTTTTAGAGTAAGGTAGTCTTGGAAAATCTCTTTCCCATGATAATTTTCTCACTTAAATATAGTTAGGCATTTAGTCGCAAAAAAAAAAAAAAAAAAAATTTTTTTTTTTTATTTTTCCAAATTGTATTTGTGGCAATGCTTTACTAATTCATATATTCAGGGTTTACCAATTGAAAAAAAGGCATAAAAAATTACTAATATGATATTTTGTATAGTACAGTTGTTAAGAAAAATTTGTAAAAAATAGTGTATGTTTCCTTTGCAAATCTTTCTCAACAACTGTACATTAACATTGTGATCAATCATTATCAGGCAACAGTTATTTTACCTTTATTCTGTATTTATATGCCAGAAATAGTAAGTTTTTAACGGATTTTTTATTTACATTCTTTATAGGCTGTAAACTTTTATTAGGATTTAAGAAATTCATGAAGGAGGAAAATATACTTAGAATAAAGTAGTTTATTAGCAGAAAAGTTGTATTTGCTTAATGGTATTACATTACAGTTACCAAATCTATAATATTATTATTGAACAGGCTTGCAGTATGTTCTTGAAGTTCAGCCAGAAGCAAAATGTAGTTTGGAAAATACCAGCTACATTTGCGGACTTTGCAGTAAAAAGATGTCATCTGCTACATTGGTGGCTCACGTGAAAAGTGTACCCCATCGTTTAAAATATACAGTTAGTTTTTTTTATATAATTTTTATATGAATTTTATAAATTAGCATTTTTATTTTTTGAGTAGTATTATCTTTTTCTGTATTTCATTTAATTTCCCAGGAATGTTTTTCTGCTGAACTTCATGAGAAATTTGGCAAAATGGAAGTAAAACAGTGGACTGCAGCCCTGGTAAAGGAATTTACTTCTTCATTGCTAGAGGTTAGTATTATATATATATATATATATATATATATATATATATATATATATATATATATATATATATATATATATATATATATATATATATATATATATATATATATATATATATATATATATATATATATATATATATATATATATATATATATATATATATATATATATATATATATATATATATATATATATATATATATATATATATATATATATATATATATAGGACTTTGTAACAAAATTGGTAGAGTGATGGATTCTTGTGCTTGAATGCACTTGTTCAATCTCATGTAGAATCTAGGAAGAAACTTAATAGAAAGTACCCCCATTCTCAAATTTCATTATAAAGTGAAATCAATATTAAGTTTGAGGTTGACTTTTTTTAAACAATAAATCCAATTAATACCTTTTTTCCTTACTTTTAAACCAAGTTCATTGATTTATGGCACATAAACACTGGGTTGTAAAATAGTCACAACCATAATATATATATTATTCTGCATTTTCTAAAAAAAAAATTGTTTTTGAAAGAATTGGTGTTCCTGTAGGTATTTTATGTGCTGATTTCAAAAATGATAATATGCTAGTATCACATAAGGATTTGAAGCAAAACGCATGAATGTATTTTACATGTTTAAAGACGATAATAAAGTTAGGTTTTTATATGACTGGAACATTGATTGTCGCAAAATACTACATATCTTTTCAATAGGTTATAACACATATCATATATATTGTGATTTCTCTCTTAAAAATACAACATATATATTGTTTGTAATATTAATAAACTTACTATTTAGGACTGAAATTTTTTGTTTTGTTGTTCTGTGTATATTTGAACCTTGCTTCCCTTTTTAACATCCAACAGCAGTCAGCAATCATGTTTGCATTCCATCTGCCTTGATACCTTTGTTCTATATATTTTTAATCTTAATGGGATCTTTTACCCTGCTCCTCGGAAACAGATCCAAGATTTGCAGGAAAATACTCTAAAAGCGAGTTCAAGAAATGTAATTCAATATCAATCAAGAGCTTTCATTTTTTAAGCATATTTGACTTTCTCCATCATAAATGCAATATTTTTGTATGCTTCTATTAAATGTACAGGTTATGCTACAGGAATTGATAAATGTACATTGCCATTATTTTAATTAAGCTTCGTTTTGCTAGAATCTATAAACACTCTCCATTCTGAGGCTGATGATTATTTTTTCTGAAATGTCATTAAGCCGTGAACATAATTGCAGTACACTAGGTCATCTTCCACAAAATATGCAAGTAATTCCCTTTTTGCAATATCTATACCATGCAAATGTTGTTCCTAATGATAACATATATTTCCTTTTCAACCACGAACCAAGAAGTTCAGCTTTGCCTTTTGACAAATGCAAATTGCACTCTAAATCATTCAACTTATTTTGGTTGAATGTTGAAGAGCTACTATCATCATTTCCATCACTACTTTCTTCTAAAATTGTTTCATTGTATGACCCATACTATCCCTAATAATGAAGGTGGAAACGGAACAGTTATTGATTCACTATGAGGTACAGGTTGGACTGCAGATGGTAGGTAGGGATATAATATATTTTTCATGTTTTTTTAATAATTTTTTTACATTATTTCCACGTTCATTTGTCAAATGGAAATAACAGTCATTGTAGTAGTTCTTAGGTTCTCACCAAACATTGAAATAGCAAAGGGCATGGAGGGTTTCTTACCTTTACTCCAAAGTCTTAATGCCTCAACATGTTCTGCATAGTGTATGAGGTGCCTATGTTTTTTTCTTTATTGCCTAACTGCACATCGAAATACACATAAATTAACAAAGTCTGTAATAGTTTGTCTTTGCTCTACAACGATGTAATGTCCACAGATATAACAAAATATATCTATCATTTACACATGAATGCGAAGCCATATTTTATACTAGTACCAAGCACAAATATCCAAATGACATGAAAACTTTAACACAAACTATAAAACTGAGTTATCAATCACAGAGTCTTTCATAAGCTCAAACAAACAAATATACAAATTAAGATGTATCCATGGTAACCAAGAAAGAAAAGGTTTGCATTTCTTTTGCAAACCATATTGTCAGAACAGAAATGCTCGCACAGCAATATTGCATACACAATTCTCTCATCCATTATATTAAAGAATCCGTTTGCAAACATTTTGCAAACCAAATACACTACTTTCTTCATTTTGAATAACTAATCAAAAAAAAAAAAAATTTTTTTTTTTTTTTTTTTTTTTAAATACATTAAAAAGCTCTTCATTGAAGTGTTATTATAATAAGATGCAATTTATTAAATATTTAACCCTATTAAAAAAAATTAAGAAATAAAAAGTAATAAATAACAGTTGTACACTAGCTAGTTGTATATAATGGTGGTTGCACAAACTTGCAACTATGTCACAAGCTTCCCCTTATATATATATATATATATATATATATATATATATATATATATATATATATATATATATATATATATATATATATATATATATATATATATATATATATATATATATATATGTTGAATGAGGGGAGAGGTGGAAAATAATGGAGAGCTAGTGACTGAGGAATATTAGTAGGAAGTAGTGGTAGGAAAGGTAAGGAAGTGAAAATCGGCAGGTTTAGATAGTATATATGGAGAGATGATATAGGAGGGAACTGGAGATGTGGTTGATTGGTTGGTTAGAATATTTAATGTGTTTTTGGGGAGAAAAGAGTGCTCAGGGAGTGGCTGGATGCTTTTAATTTGCTTTTGTATAAAGGAAAAGAGGATAAGATGGTGTGTAGGAATTAGAGGAATAAGTCTTGATTGTGGTAGGGAAGATTTATGGGTGGGTATTAGTGATTATAATCAAAGAATTAATAAGAAAGAGTGTGAGTGGGGAAAAAGATTGTGAGTGGGGAACAAAGGAGTGGATATTATTTGCAGTTTAATAATTTATGTATGGGTATTAGTGATTAGAATCAAAGAATTGATAAGAAAGAGTGTGGGTGAGGAACAAGGGAGTTTTAGAGAGGGTAAGGGAAGAGTGGACCAGGTGTTCACACTGAGAAGGATTGGTTAGAAATTGCATGTAAAAGATAAGGTGTGGTATGTTTGTTTTATGGATTTGGAAAAGGCATATGATAAAGTATACTAATGGTGAGGAGGAGATGGAGAGGGATTGAGACATAGGTGTGTAATGTTGTTATTTTTTAATTTGTTGATGGAGAGGGAAGGGAAGGGTAATAGGTTGAGAAGTGTGGAGGGTGAATGGGAGGTAAATTTTTGGTGCTTGCAGATGATGCAGTATTGGTGGCAGAGTCTGAGGAAAAGTTGAGAGATTTTGTGAGGAAATGTGCAAACATTGGATTGAAAGTAAATCCTGCAAAAAGTAAAGTAAATTGGGGGAGGGGATGAGGGAGGTGTAGAAGTGTGGAAGAAAAATTTGAGAAGATGGAAGAGTTTAAATATCTTGGAATAATGGTGAAAGGAAGAAGGGGAATGGAAAAGGAAATAATGTAGAGTTGTAGAGGGAATGAAACTGATGGGGGTTTAAATGAGGTATGGAAGAAGGTGAAAATAAAGGTAAGAGTGTATGAGTCTGCCATCTGTAATGTATGGATGTTAGAAGTCTGTTATGAATGCTCAGACGAGGAAAAGTTTGAATGTGTTCGAAATGAAGGGGTTGGAAGCGATATGTGGTTTGAGAATGGTAGATAGGATTATAAGTGAAAGAATATGGGAGATGTGTGAATGGAGGAGTGTTGTGGATAGAGCAAAGGAGGGTGTACTAAGATGGTGTGGACATGTGTGTAGTATGAATGAGGACAAGATGGTGGGCAGAGAGTACTTAGAACCGGGGTGGAGGGGGGAGAATTTCAAAGTGGAGGTGGATTTTGGAAGGGAGTTTGATTTTAGATGAGGGTAGGAGACTTGTGGAGAACAGTGAGATGGAGTGCAGTGGTGATAAGGGGTGATTGATAGGGTATGGGTGTGTTTGTGAGAGAATTATGGTGGGTACCACTCAACAAGAATAGGAAGGGTGAAATATATATATATATATATATATATATATATATATATATATATATATATATATATATATATATATATATATATATATATATATATATATATATATATATATAAGCTTTTTTGAACTTACTCCATAGATATCACTATAGTTTCTTTAAATACAGGGTCAATTATGAAAGTAGTGCGCATTTGCTGGGAAAAATATATTTCTTGATCCTACGGGTACAAATGCTTAAAATTCTTCGAAATACTCTCCCCCAGCATCAATACACTTGCATAGTTGTGTCTGCCATGCCTGGAAGGTACCCTGAAACTCCTCGACGGGAATGCCTGTTAGGAACGTTGTGGCATGTTTTTGGATGTTTTCCACGGACTCCCAATGCTTTCCTTTCAGCTCTCTCTTCAGTCGGGGAAACAAAAAAAAAAAAAGTCGCACGGAGCCAAGTCGGGACTGTAAGGGGGCTGGGTGACCACCGTGGTGTTGCTCCGGGCCAGGGAATTGGTAACGATGAATGCCGTGTGGCTAGGGGGCATTGTCATGGTGGAGCTTGATCGTGTCTTTGATATCAGCCCTCACGCGCGCGACCTGGCGTTTCAATCTCTTGAGCACCTGCAGGTAAACGGCTGAGTTGACAGTTTGTCCCTGCCGTACAAACTCAAAATGTAGGATTCCTCGGACGTCAAAAAAGACAATGAGCATCGTTTTGATGCGAGACTTGCTCATACTCGCTTTCTTGTGACGGGGGGATGATTTTGTGTGCCACTCGCTGCTCTGCCTTTTCGATTCTGGGTCGTATTCAAACATCCAGGATTCGTCTCTGGTTACGACAGAGTTAAGAAAGTCCGGCTCATTTTGAATCAAATCCAACAATTCTTGACAGCTGAAAACTCGGAAGTTCTTTCTGCTTTTCCCTCAACACTTTCGGCACAAGCTTCGCGCAGACCTTGCGCATTTGCAGATCCTCGGTCACTATCATATGTACCGCAAATGTGGACATGTTTAGGGTGTCAGCGATTTGCTGGATGCTCAATCGACGATCGGAACGCAAAACTGCGCGTTAACGATTCACGATTCACGTTTTCGTCGGTTCTGGCCGTCGTTGGGCATCCAGAACGGGGTTCGTTGGCGATCTCCTCCCAGCCCTCCTAGAACGCCATGTACCATCTGCCGGACTGTGAACTTGACATGCAGTCGTTCTTGAAGGGCTCTTGAATCATCTGGAATTTTTCGGTTGCATTCTTTCCAAGCCGCACACAAAACTTGATTGCGAATCGCTGTTCAATCGAACGCTCCATCGTGCGCCGTGTTACAAAGTCGAAAAATACACTTCACGCGGAGGCACGTCTTTCCACTCACACTGCTCGGAGCAAACTGAGGACCGGCTGCATTGGAAGGGCAGACCCCTCATCACATTTCCTGACTCATTTTACCCCGCTGCGATGGATAGTCGCATCACAATAAAATCATGCGTATTACTTTCATAATGGACCCTATATTTTTTTCCCCCTCCAATCTTTTACTGTGGCACTAGACATATTGAAAACTTTAAATAGAATCATTCACAAAACTTAGATTTCAGGATTTCCCTCTTTAACCATCTGTCCTATTTGAATTCATTTCTGGTCACTAGTGCTGGTATTGTAAATAGCCACCATTCTTCCTTAAAAAAGAATAAGCTTATTAAAAGAGAGACCAGTAAATAATGTCAGAAATAATGTGAAGAGGATACAGAAAGGTTTTGTAAAATTTTGTATCTAATATGACAATAGAGTTCGCAAGGTCCTAGAATGAGTTGTATGTATGAACTTAAAGATGTAAATTCTGAATCTAGCATTCCTGTGATGTGATATATTTGAAGTGCAGGATTTTGATTAAGTTGAAGAAAGAGATACCATAAGGCAGGCCTCTATGATAGAGAGAATCCTTAGGTTGTGTGTTCTCTGCACTCAAATATGGAGCATCTTTCCTGGCTCTGCAGTAATTATTGAAAACATTTAATCAAATTAAATTAATTTAAATCAATTTGTACATTTTATGGAACATGTCATGGGATTCCTGTATGTTGCATTAGTCTTGCACAACTAATCTATTGAAAGTTATGTTAAAATCAGCGTGTTTTGCAAGCTTTTTATCCATTATAATTTGGTAGGAAAGCTATCATCAAATTTTATCTGTAAAAATTCAGCCTAAATTCTGCTAGAAAAAACATGAAAGTATTAATGAGTGTCACTTTTTTTTAGCTGTGGATCATTTAGTAGAAATTTTCAAATCTATTTTTCCATAGTATTGAATCATCACTACATTTTTTAAAAATTTATTTCACGTATTTTGAGCATCTTTTTTGCCATTTTCTATGTTTAGGGAAAATGTATGTATTTTTTCATGTAAACACAATAAAAATGTATATGGTCATTATAACATTTTCTATATAAATCAAATACGAGGAGGAATGAGAAGAAGAGAGGGATAGTAAAGCAGATGGAGAACAGCTTATGAAATAGCATATTTTATTTTTACTATAGCAAAGATTTAAGAAAAATGTCTTATTTAATACTATTTAGATGCCAAATTTTTGTTTTATTTGTTGGCTAGAAATGTTTCAGTTTACGTATCTCTTTTGCCTACTTGATACTTTAAAATTTTAAACCTTAAATATTTTGACTATTTTTACTAATTAATATGAGGTCAGTTAGGTATTTTTTTTAAATATTGACTTTTTCCAAGTTTTGCTAACATCTACGAAATTTTTTAATTAACTTTTTTTTTTTTTTTTTTTTTTTTTTAAATATTGCAGGTTGAGAAAAAGAATGGTCGACAATGTATGCCTGTAGCACCTGAAAAATCTATGAATTCTGCAGTAAATCTTTTGAAAAATGATTTAACTTCACTTCTGAAAGGGTAATATATATATATATATATATATATATATATATATATATATATATATATATATATATATATATATATATATATAT
>SEYY01001095.1:560358-565358 GCA_009176605.1 Armadillidium nasatum | reverse complement strand
CATAGGGCATATTTGGAGGAATTTAGAGACAAATAGAAATAAAATATGTCTGCAGTAAATGAAAATTTAAAGACTATTACGATGAAGGAAAAGAAGGAGTGTTATTCAAAATAACTTCAAAAACTTAAAGAAATAGAGCCACTTGCAAGTAAGCAAAATTTTATAAAGAAAATTAATAGCATTCAGACCCAATTTCGAAAATAGCTTACAAAAAAAGCTGATTTTTAGTCACCTTATCTTTGCATTACTAATCACGAATTTATCTTGCAATTATCTTACTTTTTTGTTGCAACTAATAATCCAACTATCCCTAAAAATCATCTGTAGACATCATAATAGCTCAAATTAAGCTGCCTACCAACAGTTATACCTGTAACTTGGAGGGACACTGTACCTTTCAGGTATGCCGGTACGTAAGGATTTTTGAACTCATGTTTCTCTTAAATTGTTCAATATAAATATATATATATATATATATATATATATATATATATATATATATATATATATATATATATATATATATATATATATATATATATATATATATATATATATATATATATATATATATATTATATATATATATATATTCTTGTGTATTATGCTACTTACTTCCCTATCAGAAAATAAATAGCCTCTCCTCTTCGCCAGGCACCTTTGGCTCCTGTTGACAGCAACTTCAAGAACAGCAATATTTTTGGTTTGCAAATGGCTTTTCTCTTCTTGAAAACTCTTTTCCAAGTAATAACCATATGTTTCATAGTTAGAAACTCAAATTTTAATAATTGCACGAGCAGATGGAATAGGATCATCTCTCTCTCTCTCTCTCTCTCTCTCTCTCTCTCTCTCTCTCTCTCTCTCTCTCTCTCTCTCTCTCTCTCTCTCTCTCTCTCTCTCTCTCTCTCTCTCTCTCTCTCTCTCTCTCTCTCTCTCTCTCTCTCTCTCTCTCTATCACTCACTCACTCTCACTCTCTCTCTCTAAATTAAAATAACAAAAAATCCATTTATTGCATCTGTAAAACTGTCCCTTTTAATGTCAAAGTATTTAGCTACAAAGCAGGTTGTCTGTTTCTACACCTTTCCATACTGACTAAATGATATAGATTTATTAACAGACCATGCCCAAAAGCTAAAGGTAAAACTTACCTTAAAATTGCCAGTTTTATTGCCAGACTCTGTATATTTTGATATACCCCCAAAGAGAACTGTAAGGAAAAAACTATGACATTAAAATAGTCATATTCGTTGATGAACACTGAATATTTTTATAGTATCATACCTTCGAAATCCAAAATTATAAACAAAACAAGGATCTTCAATAAAGATATTTAACAAGAGAGAGCGCATTATACGAATTAATGAGATTATTTATTTATCAATGGAGTTAATACCTTTGTTTAATCTGCGTTATCAAAATAAATAAATAAATAAATAAACACAGGAGATAATAAGGTACCTTTGCATTAAAAATAGAAAATGAGATAACTAGAATGTTGCTTTTGAATTAAAGATTGGAAATATGATAGTTGAAGAGTTACCCTTGCAATGAAGATAGAAAATAAGATAACTGGAGTGTTATTCTTGCAAATGAAAATAGAAAAATATGAAAACAATAGTGTAAGCCTTACATTATAGATATAAAATAGGATAACTGAAGTATTACCCTTGCAATGAAAATAATAAATATGATAACTAAAATGTTAGTCTTGAATTGAAGATAGAAAATATGATAATTGGAGTATTACCCTTTCATTAAAGATATAAAATATGATAACTGGAGTATTACCCTTTCATTAAAAATAGGAAATATGATAACTAGAGTGTTAGCTTTTGCATTGAAGTTAAAAAATATGATAATTGGAGTGTTACCCTTGCATTAAAGATAGAAAAAGTGTAACAAGACTGTTGGCCTTGCATTGAAAATAAAAAATATGATACATACTACTACTCTCTGTGTCATTTCTAAATCTAAATTAGAATTGAACAAATTTTTATTAAAACGTCTGACATCGATGCAGTAACAAATGCAATAGTTAAATAAACTGAAGATATACGAAATAATGTAAGCTTAAATAGCGATGCTATAGTACGATCTCCAAATTAAGTGCTGAAAGTACTGAGATCTTGAAATAATATAATTATATTTTAGATCAATAAACTCCAAAGATAATGATTTAAAATTTATATTTCATTATTGCTAATGCCATTTGTCTTTTATTATTATTATTATTATTATTATTATTATTATTATTATTATTATTATTATTATTATTATTATTATTATTATTATTATTTTTATTGTGAATTTGCTAATGAGACTTTTTTCCCCTTTTCCCTGAGAGTTTGTGCCCCTATTCAAGGGGAAGAACTTTCTAAAAAGTTTCTTCCTATGACCACCACGAAGGATCGATCCCGGGACTTTCAGAGCGAGAATCAATCGTTTTAGGGAGATATCTTTTTTGAACAACGTGCATTAAAACTGCTTATATTTCTTCAGTAACATTGGATGGTTGCATATCTTACGTTATATAGAACTGTACTCATTTGGTTAGGGTCACTGGCTCGATTCCTAGTATTCCTATTCGGAGCAGTGCTAAAGCTCGAATATATATAATATATATTATATATATATATATATATATATATATATATATATATATATATATATATATATATATATATATATATATATATATATATATTATATATATATATATATATTATATATATATAAATGGGGTCCAATTCGCTCTCGGACCCAGATATGGACTTATAGATATCAAAGTAATGACCATAAGTTAATAAAATTTGCTAAGAACAGATCTTGGTGTGTGAGAGGCGAGGTTAAATCGTTTTCTGCAAGATGGCGTCACTTGCCTCACGTCCAACGCCAGCAAGTAAGAAATTGAGTCCATATTTGAAGATTGGGTCGTTTCCAAGGAACCTTGGCCACCAAGGTCACCTGACCTTACCCCGCCAGATTTCTTCCTATGGAGTATGCTGAAAGGGAAGGGAAAGTGTTTCACAACAAACCACGTACTCTTATTCTGATGAAATACAACATTTCAACAGGTAATTGACTCTGTAGATTCCAGTATGTTGGCAGCAACCTACCGTAACATGGAAAAGTGTGTGCAGGAATGCCCTGATGCATTGTGAAGATGTCAGCATGATTCACACGCCAAGGTTTCTTCGTGGCATATTTTATTAACATACGACCACTACTTTGATGTCTATAAGGGCATATCTGGGGCAGAGAGCTAGCGGAACACCCTATATATATATATATATATATATATATATATATATATATATATATATATATATATATATATATATATATATATATATATATATATATATATATAATATATATATATTTATATATATATATATATATATATATATATATATATATATATATATATATATATATATATATATATATATATATATATATATATATATATATATATATATATATATATATATATTATATATATTATATATATATTTATATATATATATATATATAATATATATATATATATATATATATATTTATATTATATATATATATATATATATATTATAGATATAAATAGTCATAGGGTCTCTAGTGTACCATTGACTAACATTGTCACATTGGAGTGCCTATACTACCACAACCTTCCCCTTCTTCACATGTACCCTTCAAATTTACAAGTGCCTACAACTACATTAAATATTAAGTAAATCAAAATGGTAAAACACAAATTTGCCTGAGAAATTCCAGTAGGGGAGGATTCCAAATATAGTCCCTCATCCACTCCTATCCCCATCACTACTTGGAAATTGGTGGCCTCCGGTGATGGCATTTGTGCCACCAAGACCTTGTTGCCGACTTACACTGGTGTACTGTCTTCTTTTTTCCATTAATTTCTTCAACATTTGCCGTCTTTTGTCTAATTTTCACTTTGTCGAGCACCACCTCTCTTCTTCTAGACCTCATCTCTTGTTCTTAACTGAAACTTAGGTGTCTGAATGCTCTGACGGCAAATCCTACTCTGTTCCCTCCAACTGTCTCTTTCCTCAATTTTCAGCTGATGAACTCGCCAACCAATTTTCTATCTAAAGCACCTTGAGCAGTTGGTGCATCTACCTACCCGTATCCCTGACAGCCTTGGGGATGAATCAAACATACTTGATCTTTTCCTAACTTCTTATCCTTCTCTTTACACTGTTAAACTCTTTCCTCCTCTGGGTTCATCCGATCACCTTCTTATCTCTGTATCTTGTACTGTCTCTTCAAGTCTTCCGCAAGAACGGCCCCCGCCGTCGGCAAGGAGACGTTTCTGGGATTTCGATGCCACTAACTGGTCTGACTTGCGGTTGTACTTCTCTGATTTTCCATGGAATAATTACTGTTTCCGTGGGAGGGATCCCTCTGAGTGTGCAGAGCGCGTAACAAAAATGAGTCTCTCTGGCATGGATAAGTACATTCATATTCTTTCACTTCTACTAAACCTAACAAAACTTTGGTTTAACTCTGCTTGCTCTTGCGCTATCCGCCACAGGGATGCTGCCTTCAGGGATAACCGTCGTCTTCAAACTCCAGAAACTCACACAACTTATATTTCATCCCGGAATCTTGCAAAATCTATCCTTCGTAACATTAAAAACTCTTTTCTGCATAGAAAATTCAATAATCATTTTGGTTCCTCTTCTTCACGCTCGTTCTGGCTTTTCGCAAAAAAAAAAAAAAAAAAAAAAATCAACTCCAACTTTCCTTCCTCTAGTATCTTCTGACGGTTCAACTGCAGCTTTGCCATCCTCAAAAGCTGAACTCTTTGTTCAAACTATTGTCTCTAATTCAACCTTAAACGATTCCTGAGCTATTCCTAATCCTTCAAACCCCTCCAACTCAATTATACCTAAAATTGTAATTTCTCTCTGATTTCCTTTCTGGTCGTTCTATAGCAGTTGTTGTTGACGGCCACCGTCCATCCTATAAATCT
>SEYY01001095.1:547858-550358 GCA_009176605.1 Armadillidium nasatum | reverse complement strand
TTTAAGGCAAACGTTTTCGTATTTATGTCAATACATCTTCAGTACAGAAAATAGAATGAACATAATTTTTGCAAAATACATTTGACTTAATTATTTTTCATTTATTTATTTATTTCACTTTTTGAACATGAAAATATGTGAAGTTTAAAAAATAATAAAAAAAAGTAGTATTAAATATAAAACAAATGCTAACAAGTACAGAAGAATTTTCCGGATGGGAAACAGGAAGATTAGTACGAAAGGAGATCTCCATGCCTTTTGATGGCTCGCATTTTCAGTTGTAGGCTGGTTTTGCCCACATAGTCGACATTACAGTCGGCACATTTGTATTTATATACGATGAAAGACAGCAAGTAAACGGGAATACTTTCATTAATCTTAAAATAGCTTCCGAATTGGTTATTGTTGTTTGTAAAGGATATAAGAAAATAACATTGTGGAAAATGTTTGTTTAAGATATTCCTAATTTGGAAATGAAGATCACTCGAAAGGGCCCCAATGTAAGGAAGTCTAGCATAGAGAAAGCATTTAGAAACATCGTAGGTTTATTATAAAAAGGTTAGAAGGGAAAAGATTAAAACTAGAAAACTTTTGGAGAAGGAATATTTCTACATGGAAAGAATTCCAGTTAGAATAAATCTAAAATGCTCACTGTATGCGAGCCATAAGGCCTGCAATTTTATAAGAAAGGGTTATAGAGCTAAAGAAATTTGTACCAAGCAAAGTATTAGTAGGTTTCCGATAAATAGAAGTAGAGAATCCACGAGAAGAGTAGGAGATAAAATTATCAATTCACATTCACATTTGAAGGTGAAATTAATGTTTTCTTGTTTATAATTAAGGTATTCATGGAATATGAAACATTCATGAATGAAACAATGAAACATTCATCAATGTAACGACGGTAAATCAAAGGTTTAATTTTAGGAGACATTCATCAAACCAATTTTGTTTGTGGAAAGAAAGAAATATATTAGTAAATGTAGGGCAAAGAGGAGAACCCATTGCCATACCATCTATCTGACAGTATAATTTGTTATCGAAGTAGAAGATAGTATCTTCAGTGGCCAATTTTATAAACAGAGAAAATTGTTTTAAATAGAGAACTATTTTCTCTATTTCTAAAATTGATCACTGAAGATACTATCTTCTATTTTGATAACAAATAATAATGTTAGACAGATGGTATGGCAATGAATTCTCCTCTTGGCCCAACCTTTACTAATATATTTCTTTCTTTCCACGAACAAAAATGGCTTGATTAATGTCTCCTAGAATTTAAACCTTTGGTTTACTGTCGTTACATTAATGATTTTTTTTTTTTTTTTTTTTTTTTTTTTTTTTTTTTTTTTTTTTTGCCTTTCGCAATGAAGAACAAGTCCATATATTCCATGCATATCTTAATTCTAAGCTTGAAAACATTAATTTCCCCTTTGGAAGTGAATTAAATGATTCGCTTCCTTTTCTTGATAATTTTATCTCTCACTCTTCTCGTAGATTCTCTACTTCTATTTATCGGAAACCTACTATTACCTTGCTTGCTACAAATTTCTTTAGCTCTATCACCCTTTCTCATAAAATTGCAGGCCTTATGGCTCGCATACTGTGAGCATATTACATTTGTTCTAACTGGAATTCTTTCCATGTAGAAAAATTTTTTCTCATAAGTTTTTTAGTTGTAATTTTTTTCAATTCTAACCTTTTTAAAAATCTGATGTACTCTTTCCTCAATAACATCTACCACCCCAAATGTACTTCCTACGATGTTCCTAAATGCCCTCTCTATGCTAGACTTCCTTACATTGGGGCTCTTTCAAATGATCTTCATTTCCAAATTAGGAATATCTTACACAAACATTTTCCACAATGTTATTTTCTTATTTCTTTTATAAACAACAATAACCAATTCGGAAGCTATTTTAAGATTAAAGAAAGTATTCCTGTTTACTTGATGTCTCCATCGTATATAAATAAATACAAATGTGCCGACTATAATGTCGACTATTTGGGCAAAACCAGCCTACAACTGAAGATGCGAGCCTTCAAACACATGGGCATCTCTTTTCGTACTAATCTTCCTGTTTCCCATCCGGATAATTCAGCTATTAGAGATCACTCAATCTCACCAAACATCCTATATCTCTCCAGAACTTTTTTGTCCTCCAAAATGCTTCTAATGAAGAAGAACTGAAAATTTTGGAATCTTTATATATAAAAATAATTACTATATCACACTATATACTAAGAATTCTTCTTTCTATCTTTTGTTTGCTTGATCTATTTTTCATTCTTCTTTCTTTTTTTTTCTCTCTCTCTTTTCGTCTTGTCTATTTTTTCATACTCATTTATTTATCTTTTCTATTCTTTTTAACATTTCTTTTATACTTAATATAACTTTTTTTTTTTTTAAATTTTAAGCTTCAAATATTTTCATTATTTAAAAAAAAAAATTGGCAAATGCAATTTGAATAATTATGTCCATTTTATTTTCTGCACTGAA
>SEYY01001095.1:540358-545358 GCA_009176605.1 Armadillidium nasatum | reverse complement strand
ATAATAAATAATAATAATAAATAATAATAATAATAATAATATATAAAGACCATATAATTTAATATATAATATAATATAAAATAATACAGTTTAATATTATATATTGCAGTAATATTATTAGCTGCAGTACTTCCGTCAAATATTTTTTCTTCTTTGAGTATAAAAATTGATGACTTTCTAAAATTTTAACACGTCAGTCGTTAATCATTAAAATATTGAAAATGTAATTATTATTATTATTATTATTATTATTATTATTATTATTATTATTATTATTATTATCGCTTTTATTATTATTGCAATTATTACATATATTATTATTATTATTATTATTATTATTATTATTATTATTATTATTATTATTATTATTATTATTATTATTATTATTATTGCTCATCATTATTATTGTTCATTATTATTATTATTATTATTATTATTATTATTATTATTATTATTATTATTATTATTATTATTATTATTATTATTATTATTTTTATTCTTATTTAGAAAATCAATGTCGTCTTTAGTTTTAATATATATTTTCAATTTCCCTTCCAATTCCCTAAAAATTTTCTTCTAATAATTTAATTTTCTTTACATAATTCTTGAAAACAACTTAGAGAGAAAGTAAGAAGCAAAATCATATTCATTTTTAAACCCGTTTAGACCGTAAACCTTAGACGGACATCATCAGAGTTTGGATTCTTAAACTGTAGATGAATGATTTTTTTAGAAATAAAAATTAAGATTATACCTGTTGATTATAAAATTAAGAAATATATCATATTATGTTTAGTTTGAGTGACCCTACATTAAACTTAATGTTAATTAATGTCTGATTTTCAATTTTTAACATAGTAAGATTCAGAGATTTTTAATTCTGCGTTTCACAATAGGAGTAAAGAATTTTAATGATTGAGATATATCACATACACTTGCTTTTCTATGCTCAATATAGAAGTGCTCGTAAATTTTACTGGGCTTAAAACGATGTTGGTATACCCTATCTGTTAATCTATTAGTCGTGTAACCAATATACGTCGACGTTCAGTGAGACTCGAGACAAGCAAATTGGTATACATAATGATTAGCTGAAAGAGTATTCTTAGTAGAAGGGCAAGAAGAAAGTTGTCTGCTTTTATGGTACAGTTTAACTATTATTTTTGAATTGTTTGAAGATTTTATGTGGACATCAATAATCCCACGTAGGTATTTTTCCTCTTTATCAAAAACTTTGTTACACGACTATCAGATTAACAGATGGAGCGTACCAACATCGTTTTAAGCCCAGTTAAACATACGAACACTTCTAAACTAAGCATAGGAAAGCATTTAAAATTCTTTACTCCTCTTGTAAGGCGCAGAAATTAAAATTCTCTGAATCTTACTATATTAAAAACTGCAAACCAAAAAATTAACATTAAGTTTAATGTATTGACACTCAAACTAAACATAATATTATATATTTCTTAATTTTAGAATCTACAGGATGATCTTAATTTTTATTTTATAAAAAAAATTCATTCATCTACAGTATAAGAATCCAAACTCTGAAGATGTCCGTCTAAGGTTTACGGTCTAAACCGGTTAGAAAATAAATATAACAATGCTTCTTGTTTTCTCTCTAAGTTCTTCTCAAAAATTTTATTAAGAAAATTAAATTTAAATAAGAAGAAAATTTTTAAAGAATTGGAAGGGAAATGTAAAATATATTATTATTATTATTATTATTATTATTATTATTATTATTATTATTATTATTATTATTATTATTATTATTATTATTGATGTTTATTATTATTGTTTTTTATAACTATTATTGCTTTTATTAGTATTATTATTATTATTTATTATTATCATCACAATTACTACTATTAATATTATAATTATTATTTATTATTATTATTACTACTATAATTATTATTCAGCATTAAAATATTATAAAAATAAGAGTTGATTTAAAAATTCAATTGATCGTATTAAGATGTAATAGGAAGAAATGCAATCCAGTGTTAGATTATATATTTTCCTCTATTCAAACGCCTTGTATCAGAACATGTTTCATTGTAATAGGCTTAAATACATTGAAAAGCATAAATAAAAAGATGTATGAAATAATTCGGTATTAGGAAAGAGTTTGGAAATAAGGTATATATATATATATATATATATATATATATATATATATATATATATATATATATATATATATATATATATATATATATATATATATATATATATATATATATATATATATATATATATATATATATATATATATATATATATATATATATATATATATATATATATATATATATATATATATATATATATATATATATATATATATATATATATATATATATATATATATATATATATATATATATATATATATATATATATATATATATATATATATATATATATATATATATATATATATATATATATATATATATATATATATATATATATATATATATATATATATATATATATATATATATATATATATATATATTATATATATATATATATATATATATATATATATATATATATATATATATATATATATATATATATATATATATATATATATATATATATATATATATATATATATATATATATATATATATATATATATATATATATATATATATATATATATATATATATATATATATATATATATATATATATATATATATATATATATATATATATATATATATATATATATATATATATATATATATATATATATATATATATATATATATATATATATATATATATATATATATATATATATATATATATATATATATATATATATATATATATATATATATATATATATATATATATATATATATATATATTATATATATATATATATATATATATATATATATATATATATATATATATATATATATATATATATATATATATATATATATATATATATATATATATATATATATAATATATATATATATATATATATATATATATATATATATATATATATATATATATATATATATATATATATATATATATATATATATATATATATATATTTTATCGGCAAAAGTTTGAGCGAAGGGCTTAGCTTTAGAAGAAGGTAATATAGTAATATTTTTTTGAAAATGTTATAAAGGGCGCGAAAATGAAGACCCAGAATAGTCACTCCAGTTTCAACGAGAAAAGTTTTTATTGTTCGAAGAATAGATTTTGCGAAATGTAAGAAATGATTTGTAAGAATCTCAAGATTTTGGAGGTTAAAGACGACGGTAACGTACGCCTCCTTCCCGAGAGATTCACATCGTTTATGCTCTCTGCCCACCCTTATGAACTGATGGAAAGGAAACAGCAATCATTCCATCTGAAATTTAGAAAGTACGATTGGAAGTTAGACCAGTTAGTAGCATTGAAGTTCCAAAACGTCTTCTCGAAAAAGGGCAAAACCATTCTTGAGGAATTCTTGAAGAGGCAAAACAGGATTTAGAGATAAGGTGGTTGTGAGATGAACTCTATATTAGGAAAGAGTTTAACAGTGTAAGGAGAAGTTGGATGTTAAGTAAAGATCAAGTATATGTTGCTTTCATCACCAAGACAGTCAGGGATATGGGTAGTGAGTTGCACCAACTGGTCAATATTATTCTGAAAAGGAAATTTTATACGAGTTCACCAGTTGTATCATGAAAACTAGAGGAAAGCCAATGATGATGGTGAACATATATATATCAACTTAAATAATGATTTTTCAGAAAGGAGAAGAAAAAAGAATACTCTTTATTTTGGAGTATGAATGTTTAAAGAATTTTTAATAGTCTATAGAGTTAGGTGATGAATAGACAAAACAGATGGATTTATTTGTAGATTGGCAATAGAGCTTGAGTTGGAAGATGTAGATAATCCAGAAAGCTCAAAATAAGAGACACGAAAATGCATAATATCTTTTCACACATCTGAACAACTTCTTCTCTTGACTGAATATTGAGGATAGCGACAGTAAGACGGAATAGAGCATGGTTTGCCATAGTATACAAATGTACATGGGTTTGCTATCGGGACATCCATATATCTGAGTTTTTGCTAAGAACAAGAGATGAGGTTTTATAAGTGGAAGTTAGAATAAAATCGGCAAAAGTTTCAGAGATTAATTAAGAATATATCTGTACCTTAACAGGTCAGAAGAATCTTGGAGGTACCGTCTCCATCATCAGAGGCTGCCCACTCCCAAGTTATGAAGAACGGGAGTGGTGGATGAGTGGCCATTACTGGATGTGGCTCCTTTTGACTTGCCCAAGGCTAAGCTTTTCTACATCATTTTCTTTTTTTTCTTATGTAAGAGAACGTAATGTTGTGTAAAAGTTTTGTGGTGTGTGAAATAAAAAGTATAACTACAGGACACTCTATAAGCTCTCCATTGTAGGATGACGAGATAATATGTGTAAAAGAGAAAAACAATAGATCTCAGAGTGAATCTGAATGCTTTTCATCAAAAGACCCCATATGCTCATCACGGTGTAATTAAATCTTTTCTGACGGCGCTACGTCCTCCTCTATATGCTAATAAACTGTATATATATATATATATATATATATATATATATATATATATATATATATATATATATATATATATATATATATATATATATATATATATATATATATATATAGAGAGAGAGAGAGAGAGAGAGAGAGAGAGAGAGAGAGAGAGAGAGGGAATGATATAAAAATATTTCTGTCAACATATGACATTAAATTCAGAGCCCGAAAAGCCAACGGGAGATTAAGATGCCAAATTTAGTTGAAAACCTCCGCTTTAACTTGTCTCCTACCAAAATTTATTTATGATAAGATATACACCAAAAGGACAAAACTCTATTAGCCTAATAATAACAGGTTTAATTTTATAATTTCTGAAACATCCTGAAACACATAAGTGTTAATTTTATCAAAGTATTTCT
>SEYY01001095.1:525358-530358 GCA_009176605.1 Armadillidium nasatum | reverse complement strand
CAAATCATCTCAGTCCATAATCATAACCCTTGTATCTATACTCAGTATGTAAGTTTATATAATGTATGATCTGTGCGTGTGTATGTATGGATGTATGTTTTTGCGTATTTATGATCTATGTATTTGCATGTATTTGTGTATGTATGTATGTTTGTATGTATGTACATGTGTGTATGCATGTGAGCGAGTATCCATATTATGTGTATGTAAGTGCA
Organism: Armadillidium nasatum; assembly: GCA_009176605.1. Lineage (NCBI taxonomy): Eukaryota > Metazoa > Arthropoda > Malacostraca > Isopoda > Armadillidiidae > Armadillidium > Armadillidium nasatum. Next base: position 530,143 of record SEYY01001095.1, on the reverse strand, counting down.
TACTTGGGTGAGCATTTAGATATTAATACATGTATACTTGATCTATACATGAATTAGTTGTTATGTATTTTTATTAGTTTTTTTTTTTTTATCTATATATTATTGTCTGTGTATATTATTATTATACTTTTTAACCATGTATTATTATGTATATATTATTATTTTATTTTATAACCATATATTACTTTCGTTTATGTGTTTGTACGTAAGTGTCATTTTTTACATTTTGTCTATCATTTAAGTTTATTCCAGTTACGTAACAGTCACGCTGCCAATAGTTCACCCGATTATATATATTTTTTATTTTTTTGTGCTCCTTTTTAATTTGTAATTTCTGATATTTCAGTAATAAACATAATTATTATTCTTAATTCTCATATTATTATCAATTATTAATTCCTTCACTTACGTTTTACAGTTTTTATGTTCATTTTTATTATTTTTTGTTTTATTTTTGTATTATATTATATATATATATATATATATATATATATATATATATTTATATATATATATATATATATTATATATATTATATATATAATTATATATTATATATATTATATATTATATATATATATATATATTATATATATATATATATATATATATAGTACTATTATAATAATTTTATAATGTGACCATTTATTTAATATAAGTTTATCTTAATAAAGTCACTATAGTATATGAATTTTATATCATTAATAAGAAGATTCCTAAATTTAATGATTATATCATATATAGAATGCTCTGCATGTTCTTTGCAATTCTCTTCATCATTTATATATATTATATTATATAATATATATAAATATATATAATATATATATATATATATATATATATATAATATATATATATATATATATATATATATTCATAATTATAAAAAAAATAAAATATATATATATATATATATATATATATATATTATATATATATATATATATATATATATATATATATATATATATATATATATATATATATATATATATATAATAATATATATAATATATATATATATATATATATATATATATATATATATATATATATATATATATATATATATATATATATATATAATATATATATATATATATATATATATATATATATATATATATATATATATATATATATATATATATATTATATATATATATATAATATTATATATATATATATATATATATATATATATATATATATATATATATATATATATATATATATATATATATATATATATATATATTATATATATATATATATATATATATATATATATATATATATATATATATATATATAATATATATATATATATAATATATATATATATATATATATATATATATATATATATATATATATATGTAACCCTTGCAGGAAAGGCTTATAATAGATAAATCAATCAGATTTGTTGAAATTATTTTCAAATCCAGATTAAATGCAGACATGACCCGATATAATTCATGTTAAAATGTGAGCGTCAAAAACAGGGCTTAAAAGAGAAGCAAAAACGTTCTTACTTTTACCAGTTAAGTATATACAGTATAAGAATGAGAGTAGCAGTATTAAATGGGTATTAACGATAGCAAGTGGAGAATGATGCACTAATTTTAGGGCAAATAAGAGATTAGTGAGAGTTTGTGAGAGCAGAAGAGCACAAGAGCAAAGAACATTAAAGTTCCAGATTCCAAACTTTCAAGGAAAGCTGAATACTAATTCATACTAAAGCAATTGACATAAAAAAGATTAAGCAATTGGATTCATGTGTAAAAATCCTGAAGCTCACCAGAACACCTAACCGATCAAATGGTTGTTTTGTAAGAAAAATCTATATAAAAAAAAAAAGAATTACAAAAATTTTAAGTATAGACTAAAGTTTGAATTGAGTATTTTCGACAATGCTGAGTAGATAGATGAAGGAACTGAATTTTTGGAACACTATTATTTGGGACGATTATGTTCTCCCAGTCCCAGTAGAAATATAAGAAAGAAATACAACCCAAAGGAACTTTCAAATCGGATATAAGACAAATATAAGAATTAAAAAAAAATTAACAAATTATATTAAAAATGCCACCAAAAATCCTATTTACACTGGAATTATGCCACAATGGGCTGGATACAAGCACAACGGACCAGATTTAGCTCAAAATTAAGCGAAACTCTAATCACTTGTAAGCCATTCAGAAGCAAGCGAAATATCTGCTTAATCAATATGCCAAAAAGTAGCGCGATTTCCATGTAAGAGGAGGACACTTCCTGATGGCAAAGATAAAAGTGTTACAGTGTATATATATATATATATATATATATATATATATATATATATATATATATATATATATATATATATATATATATATATATATATATATATATATATATATATATATATATATATATATATATATATATATATCATTAATAATGGAAGTGCTCCTACTGAGCTTAATTTTAATTAAAAACAATATAGAAAATTATGAATGCAACATTGATGACGTTTAAGATCTTTAATTGTAAACAGTAATAATTTAAATAATATCATAGTAAGAACTTAAATAATATCGACGTTTCGGCTTATAATCCTAAATCATTTTCAAAAATGCTGAAAATTAAGTAAATAATAATCAAACAAAAAACAAAAAATGTGCAAGAGAAAAATCAAAACATTTTGCACATTTTTTGTTCTGTCTCTTCAAGTCTTCCGCAAGAGCGAACCCCTCCTTCAGCGAGGAGGCATTTCTGGTATTTCGGTGCCACTAACTGATCTGATTTGCAGTGGTACTTTCCTGATTTCCCCATGGAATGATTATTGTTTCTGTGGGAAGGGTCCATGGAATTTGATAACCGAGGTGATTTTCTCTGGCATGGAGGCGTACATTCCATTTTCTTTCCCTTTTACTAAACCTAATCCGTCGCAGGGATACTGCCTTCAAGGATTACCGTCTTCTTCAAACCCCAGAAACTCATGCAACTTATATTTTATCTAGGAATCGTGCAAAATCCATTCTTCTCAACGCAAAAAAAAAAAAAAAAAAAAAAAAAAAACTCATTTCTCCGTCGTAGATGCAATAATCTTTCTGGTTCTTCTTCCTATTTTCCTCTCTGGCATTTTGCAAAAAAATGTCAATTCTAACTTTACTTCTTCCTCTTTTCCTCTTCTAGCATCTTTTGACAAGACAACTGTCGTTCTCTAAGGATGACTTATTCTCTCAAACTTTTGCCTCTAATTCAACCTTAGACGATTTTGGAGCTGTTCCTACTCCTTCAACCCCTCCAACTTATTTATGCTTAAAATTGTAATATATTCTGAAGAGAATAAAAATGACAATAAAAATAATATAACAAATAATAGAAATCATGATTATAAGAACTTCCACCTTAAACAAATTAATATTAACTTTTATATCTTCTCCCAATTCTCTAATCTTGATCTCATATTAAATTGATTTAAAGTTATTTTTACTGTTAAATGAACGTAACTTGCCTACAATGTTCGAAAACTGCAACATAATAACATTTTCATTTTGAACATTCATTTCTACGTTTGATTCTGCCATTGTGACTTTGAGAATATTACAAAAAAAAATGATACAAGTTATAACATATAATAAAGACAACTATATTAAATATATTTATATTTTAACACGCGACAATATTCTTTTATTGAAATCACTTAGACCTTCGGAATTTGTTTTTAATAAATATAATATAAAGTATATAAAAATGTAATTTATTGACTAGGATTTTATTTTTATATATCACAACAATTTTAAAATGTCTAAGTACTTTAAATGTGTAATAAATGAGTCTCAACTTCTGTCACTCATGTATAATTGTGTGAGTTCGTCCCACCGCTGCCACAAATGTATATTTTTTAGACCTTTGAGCCCTATTGTAAGTTAGTGGGATGTGTTAAGAGCTCAGTGGCAAAATACAGAATAAAAATTGTGAGTTAAAACAAATTCCTGATCTTTGTGAATTCAATAAAAGAGTCTAACGTTTAATAAATTTATTATACAAATAAATAATATTTACAATATAGTTAATAAACATTTGGTAGACGTGACAATGTAAATTATTTAAGGCTTGGTTAATTTAAATATATTACAATATTATTTTTAAGTAAATACAATAAATGTGTCTTTAAAGTTAATATACACAATATTCTCAGGTATATGGGATTTTAAATAGAACGCAAGCGTTCTAAAGTCTGAGAGAACTATCTTTCTCTACAGAGAGGCTGGAATGTTCGCTCTTACATTCCCTTAAAGATATAAGACGAAACTAACTTCTCGTCAAAGAGTCCAAACTCTTTCCTATATCTTCTCCTCTATAGCCAAACTGCTATTTTATGCCTATAAAGTCAGTTCAAATTAACGACCGATGATCCAAATTAATCATCTCTATAGGCTTAACCCCGAGAGGATAGAGAAACCAACTTTTCTCTATTTATAGAGTCTATATTCTCTCTAGTTCTTCCCTACCTCCTAGATGCTTCTGTTAAATCTTGGGTTCTATATCACTTGTTATGATGTTCGTAATTTTTGTATTCGATTCATCCTTTAAACAATTTATAACCGTTTTTTAATAAATAAAACAATATAATTTTATAAAATATACAATAAAAATTATAATAATTTCCTTTAATAAGGGATAACTAATTTAAAATTAATTTATAGCCAAAATATTCTAATGTAAAATTATAAGGCTAAACAGTTTTTATTTAATAAAATTTTATTTAATAAAATAATAAAGAAAATATAT
>SEYY01001095.1:505358-515358 GCA_009176605.1 Armadillidium nasatum | reverse complement strand
TGATAAGAATATCACATCCAAAGTATCTAAACACCACAGTATGATCTAAAACCTATTCCTTATATTTTAATAATTTTGTATATGTTAAACCGTTTTTTATTTAATTGTTGCTTCTTCAGATAATAACGATTTATATATACTAAATAACACACTTAACAGGAGGGGTAGCTTTGTTGTGGTTTTTGTGTTTATCTATGTATTGTATTATTCTTTATGTAACTTTATTTTTTATTTACAGTAATCACCTAATATATACATGTCTTACTACGTATTAGTTAGGTAAATAATTTTCTCGGAGTGTGTGTGTCGCTTTTCGCGCTTAAGCTATACTCAAAATAGTCCATTAATTTCAAACACGAAATAACTCTTCGGATACTCATATCCCTAGACTTATGATGAAACGTTTTATCATTACTTAATTATCTTTTAAATATATTATATATTATTATTATTATATATTTATATGTTATATTATAATTATAACAATGTAACACAGAAATTAATTTCTAGGTATAATGGTTGTCAAACTCCTCATATTTACGTATATACATTATAACATAACTATACTCTCTAATTCGTCTTTTACTCATATATATTTTATAAGTCCTTCTGTTTCGCCTGTTTCTCTTTTTATGTCACAGACATTCAGATATCCTCTAAGTAATATTTACAGGTTTAACGGTATCATGCTAGACGGAAGTACTAAGGATTATACTATACTCTCTTTCCTTTAGGAAATATGACTATTCATTTGAGAAACTAAGGAAAATAAAATGATTAATAAAAATAAAGAAATTTATAAATATTACTAATAAACTAACACTATATAATAAAGGTGAGTGTTATCTCTGGGATATATATAGTCACTTTGAAATATATAATTATTTAAATTTAATATTTGGAAAACTTTCCATTGCCAACATTTTTCTCAGTTTTCATTAGGATATTTGACTGCCGTGTGAGTAGAATTAGAATCAATACGTATTATTTATGTTATATATGTTATATATTAATATTATATATAATATATAATATATTATATATTATATATATATATAATAAATATATTATTATATATATATATATAATATTATATTATTATATATTTTTACTTTAAAATAATCAGTAATTTTATTACTGTAATTTTAAATTATAAAAATACTGCACATTAATACTAATAGTTAAAAAATAAAAAGATTTGCACTCACTTTTATATGATATCAAAAGTTTCTTTCTTTAATTGTCGTAAGGATTTCTTTATATTTTATTTTTTTTTTTTTTGTCATAAATAATTTTTTTAACATCTTTATCATGTCCATTGCTTTTTCTAATAATCCGATATAATAGACTTGATATATTTTATAATATATTATAATACTAATAATATTGTCTTTGCTGAATAGAGTTAGAGAAAAGGCAATTAAATAAATGTTCTTATATATCATACTGACAAAAATATTGTCCTAACGAATCGTTGGGACAAATGGCAAAAATGGGACAGTAAAATTTTTAATAGAGAAAACACATATAAAGCATAAGAAAGTCGCTTCACCGATTTCTAATAAGAAAATAACTGAAAAATAATTCGTTTGACTTTTTGCCACTTGTCCGCAAACGATTCGTTAGAAATTTTTGAGGAGTTTGTTATAATGAGTTATATTATCATTCATAGTGTTTTATTTGAAACGCATTGGTTTTAAATTCGTGAAGGATCAAGAATAGTTAGTCAGTAGAAGATTATACGGTTGCTTTATCAGCAAAGTTCATAATAATAATAGCTGGGATATATCAATAAGATATATTAATATATAATATTAAATTTAATTAATTATGAATATATAAAATATCAATAAATATAATATATTATATAAATAATAATAATAAATATATATTAATATAATAATCATATAATATATAAAATATATGTATCTATATTATGCAAAAATAATTTATTTATATCTAATAGTAAATTATTATGAGTAATTGTAAAAATCATATTTTTCTATAAAAATAAAGTTAATACGGAAGCTGTGTAAAGAGAATCAATAATTCTGAAGCCAATTGTTAGAGAAATTGTTGAAAGTGTTATGTCTAGTAAATTATGAAGAAATTGTTACTATAATTGAATGAAGAAATTCAATCATAAAATAATGTTTAATAGAGATGTTTTCCCACTAATAATTTCATCAATCTTTTAAGCAGAATTTTATTTTCTTCATATCGGTTAAAAGGAGAAAAAAAAATATCTTCATATAATTGAGTTTTGTACAGTATTTTGAAGATTGAAGAATTATTTTTCGTCCAATTAATGAAAAAAGAAAATCATTGTCTGACTGTCTTCTTCAAACTCGCTCCTCACCATTCAGATTATGAAATAAAATCATAAATTGTAAAAAGATTACTGTTATTTGATTACTATTTTTCTAAACGAATGATGATTATATCGCGATTTTGAAGTATCGCAACTATTTTTCATTTCGTGTAAGTGTAGGACACATTATCTCTCATATATGATTAGACTTTTATGTTCTACACTTCCTGCGAATCTATAACACAAAAGTGACATATTTTTCGAGGAATAATAAGTGTAACTCTCATCTAGGATCTATCGAAATCATTCTGATATAGATATTTACTCCACGCACATAGAATCTTTATAAATATATCCTGGAATTATTACATTAAATTATTATTTATGATTATATAGTATGTAACTTTAACTTATAAATATTATTCTGTGTTTGAATAGAATACTATGCTTAAGAAAAGAAACTTTATATTTATTATTTATTTATTTATTTATTTTTATATATTTTATTATTATTATTATATAAAAATCTTGTGAAATATACGTACCTTAAAACATAAGAGTTTGTTTAATATATCATCCTGTTTTTTTATGATCTCTATTCTTTTCTTCAAAATTTCCTATATTTTTATTTTAATAAAATAAAGTAAATAAATAATGAGAGAGAGAGAGAGAGAGTACGAGAGGTATAGTTGAGAGAGATGAAGAAGAGAGTAATGATGATGATAGAGAAGATTGATAGAGAGAGAGAGAAGATGAGAAGATATAGAAGAAGAGAGAGAGAAAGTGTAAAACCCAGAAGATGACGAAGAGTGTTATAGTAATGCTAATGTAAGAATTAGGTAAATGAAAGATGAGAGACTCTTTTGTATTAAAAAACAATAGAATTATCACAAAATGTTATGAATTCAAAGTGTTAATCATTTGATTCCATTTAATTTTATCAGATAGCAGTAAATGATGTAACACATGATTATAGATATATTTGAAATAAATATCATTTTAATTGGAATAATGTAATATTTTGGAAACTATATCATTCAGAGAACATTAAAAGATAATAAATATTTAACAACATAAATGAGACGAAGATTTTATCACTATGACAGGATTATAAATTTCTTTATTATCATATATTTTTATATATAATGTTAAAGGGTTGATGAGGACAAGTTGGATAAGGATTATTGAGTTTAGTTGCTCATTACCAAAGAATGAACTCATAGTAAAAATTTATTTATAAGTATTATAATAATAATATACAATAATACATAATAATAAGTAATTATAAATATTTATTATAATATAATATAATATAATAAATATAATAATTATAATAATAACTATTTTTTTTTTTTTTTTTTTTTATTATAATAATAATAATGTGTAATAATAATAAAAATTGAATGATTTAAGTATAAATATTTTCACTTTTAATAATAATTAGGAATAGTATATAATATATAGCTAATTAAATAATAATTAACAAATTATATATATTAAATTAATATAATAATTAAATACCATTAAAATGATAATGATATTAAAATAATAGTAATAGTCATAATAATATATATATTATACAAATATATATAATAATTAATATAATATAATTAATAATTAATAATAATTTACTAATTTATTTATTTAAAAAAAAACTAATAATAAAAAAAATCATGTGTAATTAATTAATAAAAATAATGATAATAGTGTGTAGTGAAATTGATGGTGCTACGTATGTAGTGTATGCTTAGTGGTTAGTGTGTTAGGTATGATGATTCGATATTAGTGTAGTGTGAGTTTGTATAAATTAGTGTATTTATGATCGTATGTAAAGTATAGTATTGTGTATGTATTGCAGTGTGTGATAATCTTGGTTATCATAACTTTATTTTATATCAATATATACGCTATGCATTATGGTATAAAGTAAATTTATGAATAATTTTTAATTATCTACTATAGGAATTATTTATTTGTAGTAATGAGATAATAAATCTATAATTATTAAATTATTTATATTTTATGATACACTAAATTATCACTTTTAAAAAAGACAATATAAAATAAGTATAAATAAAAGGGTTATAAAACTTCATGTATGTCACATATATCATGATAGTTTCATAGTTGAGTGAACTAGTGTTGTTCTTATACAATATTACTAATATAGGTATTTATTTTTTGAGTTCGGTGGATTCTCTATCGCTTATAGATTATACGGTATATGATACGTAGTTTGTTAAGTATTATATAAGCGCGTAGTGAATAGCACGGCAGCTGCTTATTCGACTGCCCGTCCGTGCCCGCTCAGCTCATGTTTGATTGCCTTTGCCATCTTATAGTTATTACGCTAAGTATTATATGCAGATCCATTTAGATTTGTATAAATAATTCTTACTTGAACTTGATCGGAATCGTATACATACTGTAGACTCACTATGTATTATACTGCAATAACTCGGCTCTTTACCTATTTACCATATACCAACAAACACAACAACAACAAACAACAAAAAACAAAAAAACAAATAATATCAATTTGACAATTAACACAAAAATTTAAAAATAAAATATAAAAAAAATAATTTATTTAAAAATCGCAAATCAGCACACTTACCTCATAGCAGTTTCTCTATTTTTTTTGTTCTATTACTTTTTATTATTAATAGGCATACTTTGCCCAAGTTCAACGAAGGAAATAAACACTAAGCTTTTCCTGCCCGCTCTTTTATTCATAGTACACTTCTTTTCCTATTCTCATTCACTTCCTTCAGTTTGTACTAGACTAAATGTTTGAATATTTAATATTTAATCCTTATTAATATCAAGGAAAAAACTCTGCATTTTATTTTGGAATCATTGTAATCCTTTTCTTTATCCAGAGAAGATTAAGTCGGTGTCATTACTTAAGTACTTAGTACATTAGAATTACCAGATCGTTTTTCTTATCAATTAAATCATTCATTTTCTTAACTATTCATAAAACATGTTTATTTGTTCTAATGCCTCGTTTTCATCCAACATATTTTTATAGTTTTTGTAGCTTTTGTTTTTCTTTCATTCGTAAGTCCTTCATCTCCTCCATGAAGGAAATATTCCTTCAAGCTCGTAATCTCAAATGAAGTAATCTTACCAATTATTTATTTTATATCTTCACGAAATCCTTTTAGCTGTTTTTCTTTTTCTTTTTTTTTTTATTGTATTTGCGAGTGACTTTTTAACCTTTCTATCTACATTATTTATTACACAATCATCTCCTCTTTAACATTGTTTTTCCTCAATATTGCGTGTTCATTTTTTCACTTCTACACCTACTGTCAAACTCTGGAACATTAGTTACCTACTGTCATTTATTTAATAAACTCAATTTTACATTCACTGCACTTCAACATGTCAACACTCAACCCTCTGAAAGTAATTTACTTTCATTTTACTTTCCATAGACTACCTTCCTATCGCCCCATCGCTAGATCACCTTTCTCTCTGATATATATATATATATATATATATATATATATATATATATATATATATATATATATATATATATATATATATATATATATATATATATATATATATATATATATATATATATATATATATATATATATATATATATATATATATATATATATATATATATATATATATATATATATATATATATATATATATATATATATATATATATATATATATATATATATATATATATATATATATATATATATATATATATATATATATATATATATATATATATATATATATATATATATATATATATATATATATATATATATATATATATATATATATATATATATATATATATATATATATATATTATATATTATAATATATATATATATATATATATATATATATATATATATATATATATATATATATATATATATATATATATATATATATATATATATATATATATATATGATTTAGTTATTGATAAAATAAGAGAGAGGGCAGGAAAGCTATTTTTTTCCTTCGATAATCTTATGCATGATTTATTAAGGGAAGAAAAAGAACATCTTGAAAGTGGGATCATGATGTGGAATAAGTATTTTTTTTTTATTTTATTTTAAATTTTTTTTTAATTTAATTTTTTTTTTTTTTTTTTTTTTTTTTTTTTTTTTTTTTTTTTTTTTTAATAGCAATTGAGAGTTACTTGAACCTGTTTACGATTCCATAATTGGAATTTTCTCTCTAATGGCTATCCGGGCATGGACGGGCACGGACGGGCGGGCCGGTTTACCGCGCCCTACAAACCTCGTCAACCGACGGCGAGAGATCCACCGAACAAAAAGACCTTGAATGAAGAACAACACGTGTTCACTCAACTATGAACACTGATGCATCAGTTTAACCCTTTTTTTCTTTTTTTTGTTTAAAGTATAATTAGTACAAATAAAAATTAAGGTTTTCTCATGTCACAAATAATCCTAAGGATATAAATTTCTAATCTTTCCAATGCAGCCGTGAAAAATAGCCAATTCACACACTCAAACATACACACTCACGCACACATGCACACACACACACACACACACATACATATATATATATATATATATATATATATATATATATATATATATATATATATATATATATATATATATATATATATATATATAATATATATATATATATATATATATATATATATATATATATATACTATATTATGTGATAATTACTAAAATAATAGTCATCTTTGGTGACCTGAACGAAGTTCATGTCTCATGTCACCTTTACATGTAAATTATTTTCATAAAAATTTTCGAAGAAATCTCTTTTTTTTTATTTTTTATTTTTTTTATCTTTGAAGTTTCTGGAGAATCCTATCCATATTCCAAAAAGGGATTTTCAATCTCTCTCTGTCTGTCTGTCTGTCTGTCTGTCTGTCTGTCTCTCTCTCTCTCTCTCTCTCTCTCTCTCTCTCTCTCTCTCTCTCTCTCTCTCTCTCTCTCTCTCTCTCTCTCTCTCTCTCTCTCTCTCTCTCTCTCTCTCTCTCTCTCTCTCTCTCTCTCTCTCTCTCTCTCTCTCTCTCTCTCATTTTTCGTTAGACTTATTTTGAGCGTACCAAGTCGTCAAATATTTCAATATAGAAAATCTGAATTTCAATTCTGGATGGTGTGATGCTCCAAATATTTTAATAAAAGGTTTCTTTTCTTAAGAGTTCTTTCAAAAACACAGAATAATAAAGTAAGTTCACATAATCATAAAAAATTAATGAGATTCCAGGATTTGAAGATTCGAGTAATCGAAGATTCCAAGATTTCAGGGTTCCAAGATTCCAGGATTATAGGATTCCAGGATTTGGGATAAAGCAATAAAAGAGAAAGACTACCAAAATAGGGAAATTTTGCATCACATTTTGAATATATATATATATATATATATATATATATATATATATATATATATATATATATATATATATATATATATATATATATATATATATATATATATATATATATATATATATATATATATATATATATATATATATATATATATATATATATAGAGATTATATCATGGACTAGATATAGAGTGAGAAAAGCAACGGTTCAAATGCCTCGGGAATCAATGGATGGCTGAGAGGAAAACTTTTTTTTTCATATATATATATATATATATATATATATATTATATATATATATATATATATATATATATATATATATATATATATATATATATATATAGTCGTTACTGTTATTTTGAAAGCAGGACATAAAGATGTTGAGAAGAACATCTAGTTTGGACAAAAAAAAAAAAAAAAAAAAATTATAATTCCTCGACAATAAAAAGAAGAAACTTTTTATCATAATAAAATGAAGAAGCTTTTTATTTTTATTTTAATTAATGCAATTTTTTAATTAATACAGTTAATAAATACTGTTCATTTTAAGGAATATATATATATATATATATATATATATATATATATATATATATATATATATATATATATATATATATATATATATATATATATATATATATATATATATATATATATATATATATATATATATATAGAAACCCAGGAGGAATGCCCCTATAGTTTATATATAATCTTGATTTTAAAATTCCTGTCAAGGTATATTATAACCTGAAGGAAGAAGAGATTTCCTGACCCCAGCAGACGTAATCCTGTAAATATGAGGATATCGATGTCTGGCAAAAGGAAACAGGAATACAGAAGGACTTAAATATAAGGAAAGACGATGGAGGTTATGTCATGCGTAAGGAGGAGGTATGCGAACCATAGTCCAGAATAGATCTGTGATCATTGTATCTATAACAATAAATTAATAAAATAATAAATAATTAAGAATGAGTATGAAAGACGTCATAAGTCGGGAGAGACCGAAGTAGTTTCGTGTGAAAGCTTGTGGGTGTAACTGTAAAGGACAAACGGTATTTCTATAAATGGTAAGTTGCTAAGTAGAAAAAAGTTCTCGGGTCTCCTGAGAACTCCTAACCTCCTTTAAGCCTGTTTAGATAACAAACGAGAAATAAGAACTCCAATTAAAAAAATTTAAATACCAAAATTATTAAAGAGGAAGGTTTGACTCGTGTGTTTGACTTGTGTGATCTCAGAGAAGTCAAACCCGTGTGAAAGAAAGAGACCAATTTATTTTTAATGATAAAAGATTTTAGAGAAATTAATAAACAACCAGTTATTTTGGCCGAATTTATTAATATTAATATTAATATATACACACACACATATACACACATACACACACACACACACACACACACACACACATATATATATATATATATATATATATATATATATATATATATATATATATATATATATATATATATATATATATATATATATATATATATATATATATATATATATATATATATACAGACAGATACAGACTGGCACGTACACAAATACATACACATACAGATACAGACAGGCGCGTACACAAATACATACTCTCACGCACATTCACAGACAGGCACGGGCGGGCACACACACACACAACACACACACGACACACAGACACATACAGACCCATATATATATATATATATATATATATATATATATATATATATATATATATATATATATATATATATATATATATATATATATATATATATATATATATATATATATATATATATATATTATATATATACACGGCAGACTATAATAATGACTATCATATCTGTATAATTGTAGCCGGTCACATGATATACTCGCAGATATGAAAGTATGAGAAAAGATGATATAAAAGGGAATTCAATTTTAAAAAACATCATTTTAAGTTTCCCAATGAGGAAAGGAATATATGTGGAATTTGCTGATTTGTGCATTTAATTTCATTTCAATTTTTGCTGTATAGTATATATATATATATATATATATATATATATATATATATATATATATATATATATATATATATATATATATATATATATATATATATATATATATATATATATATATATATATATATATATATATATATATATATATATATATATATATATATATATATATATATATATATATATATATATATATATATATATATATATATATATATATATATATATATATATATATATATATATATATATATATATATATATATATATATATATATATAT
>SEYY01001095.1:487858-490358 GCA_009176605.1 Armadillidium nasatum | reverse complement strand
CAATATATTTTCACACAGGAAAGTGTTACATCCTTGCAATTAAAGACGTTTCCTTCTTCATACCTCACAACATATACGTTCATTTCTTCTCTTTAGATGAGAATAAGCGTCAATTTCACTAAAATTATTCTCAACCGATTCCAAAAGCAACATAATATCGATTTTTTTGACAGTATTTTTAAAATTATTGTAATTCTTATTACAATTATTGTTATTTTTTTATTTTTTATTATATTATCATTATTATTATTATTATTATTATTATTATTATTATTATTATTATTATTATTATTATTATTATTATTATTATTATTATTATTATTATTATTATTAGTCAGTTACAAAACATTATTATTATTATCTAAGTGCCTAAATTCTTTCTGTAATAATCATTCGATTTGATGCCTTATCAGATTTGCGTTTGTTACACGTCACAATTATAAAGTTTCAAGGTTAGATTATAAAAGAAAAGAAAAAGAAAAACAAGTTATATATGAAAGTGCAAAGTTAGAACTCTAACTTAAGAAATCTTTTTAATTATTATTATTTTAAACATATTTAAGAGACTAAAGTCCAGTTATCGTTTTTTTTTTTTTTTTTTTTTTTTTTTGACAAAATTTCCACGGTAATATCGTTAAACCTTTGAAATCAGATTTATTAGGTAAGGTTAGGTTAGATTAAGTTAAGTTAGGAGATTAATAGGTTAGGTTAAGTTAAGGTTAAGTTAGGTTAAGTTAGGTTAGGTTAGTTTAGGTAGAATTTTTTTTTTTTTTTTTTTTTTGTATTCAACTTAAGTATGAAACTGATAATTAGTAATATCTACGTACTAATGGAAATTGTCTCCTCTTTTCAAATCTCTAAAATTATCTCTAAGTGACAGCTATAAGATTATTGTTAAATTGTTTCATTATTATTATTATTATTATTATTATTATTATTATTATTATTATTATTATTATTATTATTATTATTATTATTATTATTATTATATATTATTATTATTATTATTATTATTATTATTATTATTATTATTATTATTATTATTATTATTATTATTATTATTATTATTATTATTATTATTATTATTATTATTATTGTTATTATTACTTTCACAAAAGTTTTTTTATAAAGAAACTCTTTCGGTCTGTCTAAGGGTTAGGAAATCTCACAATACATTTTATGTACTATGATATTATGGTTATCCTGCATCAGTCAGTTAATCGTTTGTCTGTCTGTCTGTCATTCAGTCAGTCAAACAAACAAATAGACTGACAGACAGACAGTTTGTCTGTCTGTCCTTTAGTCAGTCTGTCTGTCAGTCAGTCAGTTTATCAATCAGTCTGTTTGCCTATCTGAAGTTCAGAACATAAGGTATTCTTTATCTTCTTAAAAAAAATTTAAAAAAAAAGAAATAAAAACATGTTTTTAAAAAAAGGAAAGATAAAATTTTTTAAATTTTTCTGATTTCGTTAATTAACTACACCACTTGAACAAAAAAAAGTAATATAAAATATATATTATATACCATACCGATACCGATACCGATATATATATAATATATATATATATATATATATATATATATATATATATATATATATATATATATATATATATATATATATATATATATATATATATATAATATATATATATATATATATATATATATATATATATATATATATATATTTCTGTGTTCAAACAATTCTGTATGTGCCTGTTAACTTCAACTTTTGATTCTTACCTGCTTTCCTGTAATTATCCATTTACCTGTGCCGAATTAGGAGAACCTCTTCTCAACCTTTTAATTATTGTTCTATTCCTTTAACCACTGTTCTTTCTAAAGTTTTAGAATCTATCCATAACAGGAAGATTTGGAAACATCTCAATTCTTCTAATCTTATCTCTGATCGCCAGTATGGCTTTCGTAAAGAACGTTCTACTGGTGATCTTCTTTCAATTCTTTCTAACTCTTGGTCCTCTGCTCTTCGGTGTTTCGGTGAATCTTTCGAAAATTTGGAAACATTTCAATTCTTCTAATCTTAACTTTGATCGCTAGTGTAACTTTAATAAAGAATTCTCTTCTAATGATCTTTTTCACCTCTCTGATTCTTGGTCCTCTGCTCTTCGGCATTTTGGTAAATATTTTTTTGATGTAGCGATGAACATACCGAAGTTTTCGATAGAATTTAAATTAAAGCATTAATTTTTAAACTTTTCTCTTTCGATATTATAAATTCTTCTCTACGATCTTCTTACTGATTTTCTTTCCGGTCCGTTGTTCTGTAACAGCTCTTGTGGATGGCCACCATTAATCCTTTAAAAGCATAAGCAGAGATCTATATTATATTATATATATATATATATATATATATATATATATATATATATATATATATATATATATATATATATATATATATATATATAATATATATATATATATATATATATATATATATATATATATATATATATATATATATACAACACCAAT
>SEYY01001095.1:402858-482858 GCA_009176605.1 Armadillidium nasatum | reverse complement strand
CCATTATCACCTGAGAGTTGGTGGCCTCCGATGATGGGGATTAATTAATTTCTGTAACATTCCAGATCTGATAGTATTCCTCTTGCGGTTCTTAAAACTTGTGCTTCTGAGCTTGCACCCTGCCTTGGTAAACTATTTAGTCTTTGTCTCTTCACTTCGACCTTCCCTTCTTGATGGAAACGCTCGCTCATTTAGCCTGTGCCGAAGAAAGGGGACCCCTCTCAACCCTCTAACTAACGTGCTATTTCTTTAACCTGCGTTCTCTTTAAAGTTTTCGATTCTATCCTTAGCAGGAAGATTTGGAAGCACCTTAATTCTTCTAACCTAATCTCTGATCGCCAGTATGGCTTTCGTAAAGAACGTTCTACTAGTGATCTTCTTTCTGTACTTTCTGACTCTTGGCCCTCCGCTCTTCTGGGTTTTAGTGAGTCTTTTTCTGTGGTTCTAGACATATCGAAAGCCCTCGATAGAAACTGGCACAAAGCTTTCATTTCCAAACTTCCCTCTTGGAATCTATCCTTCTCTCTAATTTTCTTTCCGGCAGTAATATAGCAGCTGTTGTAGACGGCCACAGTTCTCCCTATAAATCTATAAATATTGGCGCTCCTTAAGGATCTGTCCTATCCCCAACTCTTTTCTAATTTTCATCAATGACCTTTTCTCTATTACTTCGTCTCCTATACACAATGAAAGACGCCCCTCCCAACAGCAGTTTATAGATTCAAGAAGTATAGATTGGAGTAACTGACCTCTGATCTTTCTCGTATTTCAAATTGGAGAATAGAAAACATGGTCGTTTTCAATGCCTCAAAAACTCAATTCCTCAATCTTTCTACTCGACACAATCTTCCACACAATTAGGACATCTTCTTCGAAAACACTCAACTCAAACCTTCATCTGTCCTCAATATTCTCTATATTTCTTTTTCTCGTAAACTTTCTTGGAAAGAAAGCTTCTAAGAGGTTGGGAGTTCTGAGGCGACTTCGTGGTTGCTTGCTCTTTATAAGGGTGTTGTTCGACCCTTTATGGAGTACGCCTCACACATCTGGAGTGGTTCCACACATACACCTCTTCTCGAAAATGTGGAGTCTAGGGCTTTTCGTCTTATCACCTTTCCTGCTCTTTCCAACTCTCTCCAATCTCTTTTGCCCGTCGAATTGTTGCGTCTCTCTTAATAGTATCGCTATTACAACGGACACCGCTCTTCTGAACTCTCACATCGCATACCTCCTCCATTGAGAAGGGCTCATACGACACGACTTTCTACACAGTCTCATCCTTTCTCTGTCCAACTTTCCGACATCAGACTTAACAGCTATGCTCAATCTTACACGTACTCTACTAGTAAAGTCTGAAACACACTCCCTTTATCTGTTTTCCCAACTTCCTTTGAATTGAACACTTATAAACGCCGTGTCTCGGTCATGTCAGCCATTAGCGAACAGATTTCCGACAGTTCCCCAACTCTGGTGGATATTGGCAGGAATCCGGCCTTTTGTTCACCAGAGGAAGATTATATATATATATATATATATATAATATATATATATATATATATATATATATATTATTATATATATATATATATATATA
This sequence comes from Armadillidium nasatum, assembly GCA_009176605.1. Classification (NCBI taxonomy): domain Eukaryota; kingdom Metazoa; phylum Arthropoda; class Malacostraca; order Isopoda; family Armadillidiidae; genus Armadillidium; species Armadillidium nasatum. Next base: position 481,264 of record SEYY01001095.1, on the reverse strand, counting down.
TATATATATATATATATATATATATATATATATATATATATATATATATATATATATATATATTGGGAAATTCCTCATGGTTTTGTTCTATCTCCTACTTTATTCTCACTTTTCATCAATATATATGTATATATATATATATATATATATATATATATATATATATATATATATATATATATATATATATATATATATATATATATATATATATATATATATATATATATATATATAGGGACCGACCGGGGCTGGAATTTGGCCGGGCCGGGGCCGGGGCCGGGGCCGGGGCCGGGGTTCTGGCCGGGGTTGCCTAAAAATTGTAAAGAGGTCAAAAGCACTGAAATTTTATTAAAAAAAATATTAGATATAAATTTAATTGAGGTTTATTTAATTATAAGAAAGGCGTAGAATAGCCAAAATTCACTTAAATTTTCTCCGAAAAAATTCCTTAACAGGAAAATTTGGAAACACCTTAATTCTTCTAATCTTATCTCTGATCGCCATTATGGCTTTCGTAAAGAACGTTCTACTGGTGATCTTCTTTCCCTACTTTCTGACTCTTGGTTCTCCGCTCTTAGGGGTTTCGGTGAATCTTTCGTTGTGGCGCAAGACATATCGAATCCTTCGATAGAGTCTGGCACAAAGCTTTGATTTCCAAACTTCCCTTCTTTCGGAATCTATTCTTCTCTCTGTGACCTTTTCTCTAATTTCCTTTCTGGTTGTTCTTTTTCAGCTATTGTAGACGGCCACCGTTCTTCCTATAAATCTATAAATACTAGTGTTCCTCAAGGATCTGTTGTATCTCCAACTCTTTTTCTAATTTTTAATAATGATCTTCTGTCTATTACTTCGTCTCCTATACACTCCTATGCCGATGACTCCACGCTTCATTACTCCTTTCAATTTGAAAGACGTTCCTCCCAACAACAGTTGATAGATTCAAGAAGGATGGCCTTGGAGCAACTGACCTCTGATCTTTCTCGTATTTCAAATTGGGAGAGGACAAGCATAATCGCTTTCAATGCCTCAAAAACTCAATTACTCCATCTTTCTACTCGACACAATCTTCCACACAACTTTCAATCTTCTTCGAAAACACTCAACTCAAACCTTCATCTGTCCTCAGAATTCTCGGTGTTTCTTTTTCTCGTGATCTTTCTTGGAAAGATCACGTTATTCTCTCACTAAACAAGCTTTTAAGAGGTTGGGTGTTCTGAGGCGCCTTCGTGGTTTTTTTTTACACCACCCCAGTTGCTTGCTCTGCATTGGGTGTTGTTCCCCTGTATGGAGTACGCCTCGCACATCTGGGTGTTTCCACACATACAGCTCTTCTCGAAAAGGTGGAGTCTAGGGCCTTTCATCTTATAAACTCTTTTGCTCTTACTTACTCTCTCCAATCTCTTTCTTCCCGTCGAATTGTTGCGTCACTTTCTCTATACTATCGCTATTACAACGGATGCTGCTCTTCTGAACACTCTCGTCGCATACCTCCTCCATTGAGAAAACCTCATGCTACACGACTTTCTACAGTCTCATCTTTTCTCTGTCCAACTCTCTGACCCCAGACTTAACCGCTGTGCTCACTCTTACATGTACTCTACTAGTAAAGTCTGGAACATACTCCCTTTATCTATTTGACTTGCACATTTTCAATTGCCATCTGTCGGGTCACGTCAGCCATTAGCGACCAGATTCATAATGTTCCCCAATTCTGGTGGAATTTGGTGGGCCTCCGGCCTTTGCTCACCAGAGGAGACAAAAAATTATATATATATATATTATATATATATATATATATATATATATATATATATATATATATATATATTATATATATTATATATATATATATATATATATATATATATATTTATATTAAATGCTATTTGTTTGAAGAGAGATATAGCCTAAAAAACTTTGGGAATTTATGAAATTTGGTCAAAAAATTGACTGTCTTCAATGCTATATCTCTAAACCAACGAATCACATGTAATAAAGAATAGAGAGGAATTTGTATCCCCATCCCTCCTCTATACACCCACCAAAAATAAATGTTATAGTTGTAGTTTTTTTTTTTTTTTTTTTTCTAAAAGGTGGATTTTTTTTTTTAATAGTTGTTAAGTTTTTGGCTTATAACATTTTTCCTGTAACTCTAGGAACAAAAGTCTGTTACAAGTTTTTGTTGCCAATAGAATTCTAAATATACAGTACAAATTTCAGGTCATTCTGAAAAGTGGTTTGGCCTCGCCATTCATTTGAAAAGGGTCAAATTTAAAAAAAAAAAAAACTAAAATTTTTTTTAATATTAATAGACAGGAAAACACTAGAAAAAGAGAAAAGCTATATACACTGAAAATTTCAAGAGAATCGGCTGAAAATTAAAAAAAAAAAAATTTGAAATTGTATTGTCCCCTCAAGTATAATTTCCCATTTTAACCCCGGCTGGCAACCCCGGTTTTCCCTGATTTTTAGCCGGGGCCGGGGCCCCGGTCGGTATATATATATATATATATATATATATATATATATATATATATATATATATATATATATATATATATATATATATATATATATATATATATATATATATATATATATATATATATATTCTTAACAGTAAAAATAAGTATCGGTATCGGGTATCGGTATCGGTATCGGTAATTTTTAGGTATCGGTATCTTATCGGTATCGGAAATTTCTTGGTATCGGTATCGGTATCGGTATCGGTAAAATTTTGGTATCGCTCCTCCCTAATATATATATATAATATATATATATATATATATATATATATATATATATAATTTTGATAGCCACTATGCTAAACCGTGGAATCTTTATTTATAATTTTCATAACTGCTAATGATGTTATAATTTCGAGGAATCGAACCCGGGTCCAAAAGATGGAAGTCCGTTGTGTTGACCACTACTCCACCGATGGTTCAAAATGAAATAATCCAGAACTTCTACTGACATATCGCCTAGTGAAAAGTCCCTTCAATATTTCACCGACCACAACTTGGGCGTAGCGTCAACATGGACCAGGTTCTATCCTGAATATAAACCGCAGTGCAAATTTTATAATTTTGATAAGCCACTATGATAAACCGTGGAATCTTTATTTATAATTTTCATAACTGCTAATGATTATTATTTCATTTTGAACCATCGGTGGAGTAGTGGTCAACACAACGGACTTCCATCTTTTGGACCCGGGTTCGATTCCTCGAAATTATAACATCATTAGCAGTTATGAAAATTATAAATAAAGATTCCACGGTTTAGCATAGTGGTTATCAAAAATTATAAAATTTGCACTGCGGTTTATATTCAGGATAGAACCTGGTCCATGTTGACGCTACGCCCAAGTTGTGGTCGGTGAAATATTGAAGGGACTTTTCACTAGGCGATATGTCAGTAGAAGTTCTGGATTATTTCATTTTGAACCATCGGTGGAGTAGTGGTCAACACAACGGACTTCCATCTTTTGGACCCGGGTTCGATTCCTCGAAATTATAACATCATTAGCAGTTATGAAAATTATATATATATATATATATATATATATATATATATATATATATATATATATATATATATATATATATATATATATATATATATATATATATATATATATATATATATATATATTATATATATTATATTAGTTTTTTTTTTTTTTATGAATAAAAAAATATTTATATCTATATATATATATATATATATATATATATATATATATATATATATATATATATATATATATATTATATATATATATATATATATATATATATATATATATATATATATATATATATATATATATATATATATATATATTAATATAATGGTAAATAATCGAGTTTATTTTTATCTCTTTCTGTGTCTTCCTGCTGGATGCAAATATTATGTTAATGTAGCTTTCTCTCCACTTCCCCCTATGACAGCAAACGCCCTTTCTCTCCGACAAGGTCAGCGCAAACCGGAGAAACGAAGAAACGGTCACCAGTGAATAAGAGTCACACACAATTACTTAAATAATGAAGTGAGGAAGCTGGAACATCGAATAATAATAGGCACAAATGCTTCCCTTCCTTATGGTGAGCTATTGCAATGTCAAGAAGCGTGTCTTTTACAGTTAAATAGACGTAAGGGTGGGGTGGGGGGAAATTAGTGTATTTATTTTCTTCTTCAATTTAGCGAGCACCGAACACAAGCAAAATAAGAAGCATTGTGTTAAATAATAATAATAATAATAAAAAAAAAAAAGAGAGAAAAATAAGAATCATGTTTATAAAAAAAAAAATCAGGTTTATTGAAATTTGCACATAATTCTTGCATTGTTTTTGTCAAAAATCATGTTTAATTTCCTTACTTTCTCTCTTGAGACTTCCTACAGAGTATTATTTTATAAAGTAAGTTTATCAAATGTTTTGTATCCTATACCGTACTAACAATTATCACTGAAAGATTTAATAGTTTTTTGCTATCATTATTATTATGGGTGTATTCCACGGTTAAGAATCGAATCTTTAAAGACGTTGAAGATTTTTCAAGCGAAAGCGTTCCACGAATCGAGTCCTGCTGCAGCGAAAATTGAAAATATATATTTCGATCTTTAATTTTCGCTACCAACAATCTGGAATGGTCACATGAGGTAAACAAACAAGGAGGGGTTAAGCCAAGGTCTTCATTTAAAAAAATACGTTTTGTAAACATTTTCTCTCAAATTTTTTTTATACCAATTATGGATAATTATTTTAATATTTTCAGATAATTAGTTTGTTTCAGGAGTTGGCATAATAAAAATAAAATTAAATAAATCAGTCGATTTTTTCCCTCCCAAAAAAATCTTTTCTTTTTATTTTATTTTTTTTTTATAAGAAATAACGTCGCTGTGTTCATATTTCTAGATCCAGAATATTATAACAGAACTTGAAAAAAGAAAATGAATTAAAAATAATATAAATTTAGGTATTTTATCGAGCTGGGGCAAAGAATTAATCAACGTCCAGAGAAATTTTTTTGCTAAATTATTGAAACCTGTAACACTGTTTTACTTTTGAATTCTAGCATTTGATATTTACTGTAAAAGGCGGGTGAGTTCGGGAGTCTGCTTGTTAAGTTTCTCTTTTGTACTGTCTTGGCTCGGTTAGTAACGCTCTTGCTTATCATCCAATAGGTCGATCGTTCGGTTCCCAGGATAGCAGACTTAAAAATTATATATATAATATATATATATATATATATATATATATATATATTATATATATATATATATATATATATATATATATATATATATATATATATATATATATATATATATATATATATATATATATATATATATATATATATATATATATATATATATATATATATATATATATATATATATAATATATATATATATATATATATATTATATATATATATATATATATATATATATATATATATATATATATATATATATATATATATATATATATATATATATATATAATAATAATAATAAATGAAAACAAAAATACGCTTGCAAAAGTTGTGTAAATCAAAATTGTAGAAGACTTCATAGCGCTATGACTTAAGCGGTCAAAATTGAATTGGTTGCTCAGTAGTCCGACTCCACATGAGTAACTTTCAAACTCGACAGATGATGCGACCGACTTCATTTCTGACAAATACAAGGTAAGTAATATAAGTTTCATATTCAATCAAATGTAATATATAGTTGACGGTTTGATTGTACATATAAATTGTATAGCGAGTTGCGCTAGCATGGAATATGTATCCACAATAAGCAATAGTTTATATACTTTAAATTCACGTAGGTTTCTCTATTATAATTTTTCCATAGGGAATAAAAGGTTTGTTGTAGATAAACCTATGGTAAATTCCTTATAGGCCCTAAGCAAAGCTTGGTATCAAAAATACCTAGTCACCTTTTGTACTGTCATAAGAACCTATGGGGTAAAATTGAATGGGGTCCTATGTTAACCCATTAGTTTTAAAATAGAAACTTTTGAAAAAAAAATTTATGGGCAGATAGCTTATTTAATACTTTTCAGTATTAAAAAGGCTTTGAAAATATCACGGTATCCTCAATCATTTGCGACTTTTTCATTATCCAGTCTAAAATAGTCTTGGCATTCTTTTATGAGGCAGCACTTTCCATAATGAGAGAGAGTAATTTATCTAGTGAACGTGCTTACATCTTATTGGTTTAGTGCGCTTTTCATCTATTTTCACAAACCAAAATCAAAAGGAGTGACATCTATACCCTTAGCCAATTTGTTGGAAGTGTCCGATCTATCGTTCAGGAAAGGTCTGGTTTAAATATCATGTCATTTGATGGTCATAATGTTCTAGTTTCGTCATTCTGAAAGAACATGAGATTCTTACAGCCAAATAGATAGTAGTGGTTAAAAAAAAAAGTTGCCAAAATTGTAGATTACAGACTCTAGATTTGATTTGATAAGGTAACTGGCCGAATCAACTGAGCGCAGTTCATGCCGCACCACAGATTTGTTGCGGTTATAATTTTTCTTCGTTTTCGATCAAAATTTATTAACAATAGTTATCAAAACTTAAGGTAGATTTCAATCCCATAATATTCGTGACGGTACAAATTTTTAAAATAAATTCTTACACACATTTACAAATTTACTTTTACCGATTTTAAATTTTTTTTAAATATCATAGATCTTCACAAAGTTTTCAAAAAACATAACTAAGAATTTTTAAAACAAACGTATTGCGAAAAATTCGATCTGATAGTATAATTAACTCAGTAAATGAACCACTTTACAATTCTTAGATTTTCCAATGGATTAAATTTGATGCGCCTTTCACTTTAGTTCCTCTTTAAGCAGCGAATGCCCTTCCTTCTTTATCAAGTCAACAAAAAGGTAATGAAAATAAAAGTAAAAAATAGGAAAACACCATGACAATTCAGATGCAAGTCTCATTTTAATTAGTCCGGTACCCTATCTCGTATGTTATTAGGTTAGACCTAAGTTAAATGATCTGATCTATGAGTAGACTCTCACTCTGATCATGAAGACGCATTAATTGATGGTACAAATTTCATACCCATAATGAAGTACTGTTTTGTCACATTTACACCATCAAAGTACTTCACAAATAAGCCAACGGAGAAAGGGAACTTTTCATCCTATTCACAATATGCATAATCTTTTACCCTGCGCTGTGACTGGCATACTTGTCTAAGACCCCTAAATGATAAGAAATTCTAATTATCTTAGTCAATTTGAAATGTCATGGGCAATTATTGTATCAATCATTCCATCCATCCTTTATAATCTCATATTGGAAGATGATAGGCCTAGGCTGGCATTTAAAATCAATTTTTCGTAATACTGTATTTCATACGATTGATTTTGATACATCTTATTCTATATTATTCTAAATGCACACAAACCCTTTCCGCACCAACAATAAAAGAAATTTAAAACGAAAACATGTGGCCTATTCCAGATTTTGCAAAGGCAAAATTATGGCAAACACCCAAAAATAACAAGCTCGTATGCTTAGTCGACAAAATCTAGTAGACTAGAAGAGGATTTCATATCAATGTAGATACAATGATCGTTTTCGAAGACTCGCATTCACACTCATATACACAAACGCAAGAGCTACGAGTACTTAAAATATTCAACAACGCTAATGTTACCTTATTTATATTTAATTTATGGAAGCGATAAAATCTGCTAAGTGGGAAATTAGGAAGGATATACGAGAACAGGCCAGCTGTCAAACTCTCTCGGGATGAACTTCATTATATAAACTAATTTTCTTTAATACTCTGACAAACAAACGAAGAATATTCAGCGAAGAAACGCAAAGAAAAAACATATTTGAAACATTTTCCATGATCACTCTTACCTAAATATAAAATTAAGATTCTTCCTTTTCATTAAGGCTAAAGAAAAGCAAGACATTTGTTAAAAGGCCCGAAAAATCCCATATCGGAATGATAATAATAATAAAAGGAATAACAATATATTTATCTATTCTAATTACAAAAAAAAAGTAATAATCTGCGTTTACTAAACAAGAGATGAGAACGATATGAATATGCAAACTTTTAAATGAGATTTTTAGTAGTTTGATCGTATACATATATAAAATTCGCTGCAAAAATGGTAATGGTTCGACTTTATCATCATATTTATAAACATTCTTGAAAATTTATATTTACTTAAATACCCCAATACAAATTCCAATTCCTTTGTTTTCCCAAAGTTTAATTTTAATAATAATAATAGAAATAAACTTTCATGACTATTTTACACAAAGTAAAACACTATCTCGAGACAGTTTCTAAGGCCGTTCTCTGACGAATCGATCCGGTATTGGTATGACAGCAAAAGAACACTTGTTGAAACGATATTGTACCGATATGAACTATGTAACGTATTTTTTTTTAGTCTCCCTCACACTTAATTCATATCCTAATATTTGTCAGATGTAGAAGTGGAGTGGAATCAATTAGTTTTTTAATTTTCCCCATTTTAATAATCTTAATTTGAAAACCAACAATATTATTGCAATTCACACAACAATTTTTCATCTCATAACTAAAACAAATGGTTTGAAGAAGTGACAACAACCTTTCGAAAGAGATCAGAAACAAAATTCAGTTTTAAGGACTTTCAACAACTACACGCAACAATTTAACTCTCAAGACAAGGGACGAAGTTGTAGGAAATTGTTGGAAAAATCTTACTGAAACCATCAGAAGCTTGCAAATAGTATATATATATATATATATATATATATATATATATTATATATATATATATATATATATATATATATATATATATATATATATATATATATATATATATATATATATATATATATATATATATATATATATATATATATATATATATATATATATATATATATATATATATATATATATATATATATATATATATATATTAAATAATAAACAGAAAGAGGATGCAAACTACTGCACCAAAAAACAAGAATGTCAATACATAGCTTTTATTTTTTTTTAATATTAGAATTATATATACATGAAAAACAAAAAAATGCAGAAGATATCTTCTACATTAATTTCAATATTTAAATTTGGTATAAATGAACTCAACCTATTAATAATAATAATAATAATTATAATAATAATAATAATAAAGAATAACTCCAAATTAACAGGAGTTGTGCAAAGAACTTTTATCTCGTATAATAAAAAATTCCTTAAATAATAAAAATATTTCTTGATATTTTTATTTAAGTTAACTTTTCATCCACTTTTTTTTTTTTTTTGCGAGCAACAATTCACAAAAAATGTTTATAAATATATATATATATAACAAGAAAATTAGCCATTTTATAAGCATTTTGCTTTTTTTTTTTTTTTTTTTTATTTTAAATCTTCAAATAAAAGTTCTTAATTTACTCTTTAAAAAAAAAAAAAAACGTTCGTAGTGTTTTGAAATCTCGGCTCAAAAATGTGATCAGTGATGAAAGGAAAATAAGTGTAAAGAGGAGGAGGAGGGGGGGAGGGGGAAAAAAGACGAAGTAAAGGCCGGATTATATATCAACTTCTCCTTTAATAATAATAATAATAATAAGAATAAGAATAAATAATATTTTAATACAGTAATTAGAAGAAAAAATTTTGCAAAGAAGAAAAGCCCTTCTAACGAAAATATGCCTCTCCTCCAGTGTCGAGCTAAAAAGCTACAAAAATCAATTACCCCAATACGACCCCGTGAAGCTTCCCTTTGACCCTCCTTTGTTCTGAGCTCCTCCAGTTGCAGATCTCTGACCAGCTGTGCTTCCTCCATCCTAATAATAATAATAATTATAATTTTTATCCAACCTCTATATATATATATATATATATATATATATATATATATATATATATATATATATATATATATATATATATATATATATATATATATATATATATATATATATATATATATATATATATATATATCACAAACTTACTTGGTGTAGCTGATGATGAATCAAAGTCGAATGATGCTGTGCTGCAGCTGGCATGGTTGGAATAAACATGGGTGTGTAATTGGCAGCCATTGGGTTTGTTCCAGACCCTGCCAGATTAAAAGGCGGAGGAGTTCCTGTATGGAAGCCTTGCTTTTCATAGGTCTGTGTCAATTTAGAAAATTACATTTTAAAAAAAAAGGACACCAGTATTATATTATAATATAAGTAAATAAATTATTCAGACACAAAACAACCAAAACTTCCTTACTCGACTGACTTTGCTCAGGTGGTTTTTATAGCCAGTAAGATCAGATCCAGAGTTTGAAGCAGACCCAGTCGAATTAGGACCAGTTTTATTTTGAACCTGAGACCCAGATGCATAGCCAGTTTTATAGTCTTGAGTCTAAAACCAAATCAAATAAAGCAACTATATAAATATAGGTTGATTACTTTAATATTACCTATATTATTTTAAAAACTGACAATATTAACTTTGCCATTATTTGCATTACAATATATTTACTATGCATTTACCTGAGATATATTATCATAATAATTGGAAGTTCCTCCATATGCAAGCTTGGGAGGGCCAGGGAATTGTGTAGTCGTTGAGCCAGTATGCGTATTAGAGGGAATCTGAATTATAGCAGGAGCCCCATACTGAGAGAAGGTGCTTGGTACTGCAGGCATAGTTTGATACATATAGAAAGGAGGCATTCCAGCATTGCCAGGAGCTGTTATGTAAGTAGCACCAGCTGCAGCTCCCTAAAAATTAAAATATTAAAATATTATTATATATATATATATATATATATATATATATATATATATATATATATATATATATATATATATATATATATATATATATATATATATATATATATATATATATATATATATATATATATATATATATTATATATATATATATATATAAGCGCCGTCCGAAGCGTTGCAAATACACCCCCCATTGGACGTAACCCGCGGAGTGATAGGATGGGCTAGGCCATTCCGTTTCACTCCGTTGCCCTTTGGTTCGTTCCTTTTCGTGTTTCCTTTCTCGGAAGATCTCTAGTGTACCCTCGCCTGATATTGGAGTGTCTATGCCTCCCACTACCTCTCTACCCCATTTCTTCACATGTTCTCACAAATTTACCGGCGCTTACTCATACATTTCCTTTTATAATGAAAATGGCGATAATAAGGTGCCACGGAGATGCTCAGAGGGGCGGCAATCAAAGAATGACCCTCAACCACTCCTCACACCATCATCCGATGATGGGGATGGTGTCTCCAGGACCCCGCATCTGGCTTACACCGGTGCACAGTCCTTTTTTTCATTAATTTCTGCAACATTCGCGGTCTTTTTTCTAATTTCCCCTTTATCGAACACAATCTCTTTTCTAAACCTTATTCTGTTACCTCCTACTGTCTCTATTCTCAATTTTCAGCCAAAGGCGGATGTTGCGCATGTGGGCGCGACGATGTTGATTGCTCTCGTGTCTGTAATTTGGAGTCTACTGAATTCTCCACTTTATGACTTAAACTATTAGTCATAAATTTATTTGTTCTGTATACTTATCTCCTAATTCTACTGACTATAAAAATTCTTCGACTATTTAAACTCTAAAATAGAACATCTCCAAAATCATCATTTTAGGTGATTTCAATGTTCACCATCGCCAATGGCTTTCATCTAGTTCTCATGATCCAGCTGGTCAACTCGCCTACCACTTTTCTATACAGAACAACCTTGAGCAGTTGGTGCAACTTCCTACCCGTTTCTGTGACCGACTTGGTGATGAACCCAACACACTTGATCTTTTCTTAACCTCTTATCCTTCTCCTTATACTGTTAAACTTTTTCCTCCTCTGGGTTCTTCCGATCATCATCTTTTCTCCTATCTTGTTCTCTCTCCAAGTTTTCCGCAAGAACGGCCCCCACTTTCGGCGAGGAGATGTTTCTGGCACTTCGGTGCTGCAAACTGGTCTGACTTGCGGTTGTACTTCACTAATTTCCCATGGAATAATTACTGCATTCGTGGGAGGGGTCCCTAAGATCGTGCTGAGAGCATAACCAATGTGATTCTCTCTGGCATGGAGGCGTACATTCCATATTTTTTCCCTTCTACTAATCCTAACAATCCTTGGTTTAACTCTACTTGTTCTCGCGCTATCCACCTCAGAGATGATGCCTTCAGGGATTACCGTCATCTTTAAACTCCTGAAACTCATTCAACTTATATTTCATTCCGAAATCGTGCAAAATCTATTCTTCGAGATACTAAAAACTCTTTTCTACGTCGTAAATGCAATCTTTCTGGTTCCTCTTCCTCTCGTAATGGTTGCTGGTTCGAGTCCAATAGCAGACAATTTATATATATATATATATATATATATATATATATATATATATATATATATATATATATATATATATATATATATATTATATATATATATATATATATATATATATATATATATATATATATATATATATATATATATATATATATATATGACGTGCTTGAGAGTGCAGGTTCGATCCCACTTGGGCATCCTATATACTACCTAAAAAAGTTCCTCTCCACGAATAGGCAATGCCCGTGAGATGTAAACTTTAATTATATATATATATATATATATATATATATATATATATATATATATATATATATATATATATATATATATATAGGCCTCTGGCCTTTGCCACCAGAGGTGATATATATATATATATATATATATATATATATATATATATATATATATATATATATATATATATAATATATATATATATATTATATATATAATAATATATATATATATATATATACTGTATATATAAGCATTTTTTATTAATTAATTAAAGTCACTTGACTGAAGAAAAGTTTAGTTAAGGAGTTAATTTGGTATTCTTAAATAGCTATGGAAAAAAATTCTCAAAATCAAATTTAACATTTTAAATCATTTAACATTAAAATTTAATTCTTATAAATTTCAAAGAATGTAGTTACTAATACTGTATTTTACATTTTTAATTTTAAACGTAATTTTTAACCTAGTTTAAGAAGCAGCTTCAAAAAAATAAAATTTTAAATCTAAGAAATGATAATGAAAAATATCAAACTGATTACTTGTTGATTAATAGTCGAGGGCACAGGAGAAGAATTTTGGTCTGTTCGAAATTTATTTGCTTCAGCAACTGAGTATGAAGATGGTGACGTAATAGTTCCTTCTCGACCTCCAGGCAAAGTGGAAGGGGCTTGAGGCTAAAATAATTATTAAATTTGCATAAACAACCATCATATAAAGACTATTGCTATGGAAAGGAATAAAACATTCATGGCATTCTTTCTTTACTCTCTCTTTTACCATTACATTTTTACAAAACCTATATATGACTCCTTCAATCTTTGAGAAGATATCCCTTTCTCTCTAATATGTTCATACAAGAGCCTTCAAATACTGCTCTCTGACACATTTCTATTATCCAATTATTAGAGCTTACAGTGGAGAAATTCTTACATTTTATTTTCCTTCAAACTTAACTTTATTTGTCTACAATATTTTCCAAGTAATGGCCAACATCTCTTTGGCATTCAATAGTTTCTTTTAATTCTCACAATAATCTACCCATTAACATTCTTCAATAATAGTTCCTCCACCATTCTTCTTTTAAATAATTGATTGTAATTTCAACTAATATACAACTGGGGTTAATATCTTTCTAAATATTTTAGAGAAAAAAAAATTTAATAACATAATGGAACTTCCTACCCCTTTTAAATGCTTGCAAGCAATCACATATCTACAAATTAAAAGGCAAAGTTAAGAGTCTAGTAAATCTGTTTCATCTCTAAATTTAGATCTTCACCAGTTTGGGATTACACCCTGTTAGCAAGACTTTATTGAGTATAGTCCCTGAGTAAAAAGGGCCTACGACAAATACAGCTGACTGGCCACGCCTATCACGGATGTTGGATTTAAACATATCAGAAGCAAGCATGCCTCTAAAAATACTCATAACAGCTAAGCTGGAGCAAAGCGGAAAAAGATCGTTAAAGTTCTACTGCGACCATGCCTAGAACCCTGTCCTCTCGCTTGCCAGGCGAGTCCTCTACCACTGAGTTACAGTAAATCTGTGTACTTTTCTAATAATCATCCAGTTAATTATGCTCATCATTCCCCATCTCATTTCAATAGCATTTAAAATTGCTACTTCGCACATTCAAATTAACTTTACAACCCATTCGTCAATAATTTACAGTGTCTTTGAATCATTAAATTTACCTATAAATTTAAACTTTCAAGCACCACTAAATCAATAAAATCAAAAATATTTAAAATAAAGAACTTTAAACAAAAAATAATGAAATGTTTTTAATTTTTTTTTCTATTTATTAAATAAATACCATATGGGTTATCCTTTGTTGGAATAGCTGAAGATCTTCGAAAGAATACATGGCAGGAGGTTGTTGAACATTATAAAAGGGTGGTGGTAAAGCCCCTTGTAGAGCAGCTTGCTGAGGTGAAACATACTGAGATGGACCTGCCATCAACTGCTGTGCTTGCTGGGTTTGCTGAGCAACTTGCTGCTGCTGCTGTTGTTGTTGCTGCTGCTGCTGCTGTTGTTGCTGCTGCTGTTGATGTTGCTGCTGCTGCAAATGATGATGTGGTTGGTGATGCTGACTCAACTGCTGCTGATGCTGTTGTGAAACTGAATGCTGTGGAACTCCAGGAGGAACAGCACTTCCCAAACTATTTACAGTTTTACCTAATAATATTAATTAATATTAATGTCAGATTTGCCATTTAAAAAAAAATTGGAGAGAACTTTTTAATATTTTACAAAGTCATGTTAAATGAAAAACTTCAAGGTACCAGGTACTGAGGATTTAGAAGGCTGCTGCGCCGAGCTGGAGGTTGAAGCATTCAAAGAAGCAGATAAGCTAGATCCACTACTCGATCCCCCAGCGCTAGTCGACAAAGAACCACTCAAACTTGAAGGGTTTCCTGTGTCATTGTAGCTCTGTGCACAATAAAAAATAACCTAGTCAATCATTTTTCTAACATCTCTTTCAATATATATATATATATATATTATATATATATATATATATATATATATATATATATATATATATATATATATATATATATATATATATATATATATATATTAGTGATGGATCGGATGTCATATTTTCCAATTTGCGGATGCGGATGTTGAATTTTTGAATTTTGGAGAATGCGGATGCGGATGTTAAATTTTCGAAAGTGCGGATGCGGATGTGGATTGAATTTTCGAAAGTGCGGATGCGGATGCGAATTTTTATGAGGATGCGGATGTGGATGCGGATGTATATATATATATATATATATATATATATATATATATATATATATATATATATATATATATATATATATATATCACCTTTCCCACTTTCGTGAGGTGGTGCCCGCCACAATTCCCTTACAAACATAACTATTCTTACCTTTCAACGCTTTCACCACCTCCCTCCATCTCTGTCTCCACAAATCTTCTACCCTCGTCTAAACTCAAATTCCTTCCATCAAAATCACTCTCACTCCATCCATCCATCTCCACTTCGGCCTTCCCTCCCTCTACCCTTTCCCTATCTACATCGGATCTACGTACCTTACCAACCATTCTGTTCTCTTTCATTCTTCACATATGTCCAAACTATTTTAGTACATCCTTCTCCTCTCTATCAATTACACCCTTCTTCCATTTACACATCTCCCTATTCTTTCATTTCTAATCCTATCAATCCTTCTCAATTTATATATCGCTCTCAAATCTTTCATCTCAAAGACATTGAAACTTTTTCTCGACCGAGCACTTATCGTCTATGTTTCACACACACATACAATACAGAAGGTAACACATACATTCAACATTCTTATCTTTATTTCTTTCGAAATTTTTCCTTTCTTCCATACTTTTCTTAGGCCCCCCAATACTTTCATTCCTTCTACCACTCTTTCTTTATTCCTTTTTCCGTCCCACCCTTACCTTCCACCAACATTACTAGATATTTGAATTCATTCACCTCCTCAAGTTTCCATTCTCACACTTCTACAAACCAATTCCTCCCTCCACATTTCCTCATCCCCACCTCCAATCCTCATAACTTTATTCTTCGCTGGATTGAATTTCAATCTCGTGTTTGCACATTTCCCTTCAAACTCTCTCACAAGTATTCTCATCTTTTCTCCAGATTCTGCACCAACACATGCCGCATCATCATCTGCAAAAAGTAAAACATTCACTTCACATTCAGCCTCCATATTTCTCAACGTAAAACTCTTCCCTTCTCTCTCCATTTTTCTAAGTAAACCATTCATCAATAGATTAAATAACATGGAGATATTACAAACCCCTGTCTCAATCCCACTCCTATGGTAAACCAATCCGATAGTTCTCCCTTCACCCTCACTCTTGATCTACAATTCGCATATATATATATATATATATATATATATATATATATATATATATATATATATATATATATATATATATATATATATATATATATATATATATATATATATGTGATGGATATCATTTTTCTATTTGCGGATGCGGATGTTGAATTTTTGAAAGTGCGGATGCGGATGCGGATGTTGAATTTCCGAAAGTGCGGATGCGGAATTGTTGAATTTTCGAAATGGCGGATGCGGATGTTATTTTTTTGTGCGGATGTTCCGCATCCGCGCATGCGGATGCGGATGCCATCATATATATATATATATATATATATATATATATATATATATATATATATATATATATATATATATATATATATATATATATATATATATATATATATATATATATATATATATATATATATATATATATATTATTAAATAATTTAAATTTTTTTTAAAAAATTTACCTGAGACGCATCTTTAAGTCCGGAAGAATGCGTCTTTGAAACATTCATAGACGAAGCTAAAGAATGACTAGAAACGCTGGAGACGTAGTTGTTTTGATACTGCCCACTTCCAGTTGAAACTTGGGAAGAAAAGTTAGATCCATATCCACTCCCTGCAGATGGATTTGCGCTACTGTTGTTGCTACTGTTGGTTGAACTAACGCTACTGTTGTTAACGCTAGCGCCTGCATAATTATTGTTGCTTACTCCAGAGGAGCTACTACTTGAATAATTCTGAAAAGTTATATATATATATATATATATATATATATATATATATATATATATATATATATATATATATATATATATATATATATATATATATATATATATATATATATATATATATATATATATATATATATATATAGTGTGCGCGGGCGTGTGGCTCTGGTTAGAATTTTCCCCATTATCTCAGAGTGGCAGGCATCCAAAAAGACTTTCGATTATACATAATAGACGAAATATTCTAACCAAGAAGTTTCGTGGAGATGAAAAACGATATTAATTTTTCATATATTTTATATTACAAGAAAAATGCAATGAAAGAAATGTTTATTTCAGAGTAGATGTTAATACACAGTTTTGAAAATTTTCAAGGCTTGAAGTTTTATTGGAAAAATCATTTAATTTACTTTCATAGTGCTAAAAAGCTTAGGCAGAATAGAATTATCAACAGCTAATTAATTTCAAAACTTCAAACAAAAAAAAAACTTTCATTTCTGGCTATTATTTAGTGAGAAATTGTGGGGTTAACTCATATTCCTTTAAGCTTTATTAGAAACTAGACAGGAATTAAAAAAAAAACCTAATGGATCTATGATGGGTGACGTGAAAATACAAATAACTTAGAAAATCACATGATCAAAATTTTGCCTATTTTTTTTTTAAAAAATGAATAAGAGGTGAAGAATTAGGGAAATAATATATATGACATCTTTAAAAATTATGCTATAGGAATTAAATGAAGATCCCAAAATTTTCATTCATGCAAATTTGATTAAAAAATACTACTACTAATAATAATAAATGCATTTCTCAATTGCAAAATGATAAAATTGTTATGTTATTTCAAGAATATAATCATAATAGGCTATAAATATGCAACAGCTAAATTATTAAAAATTAATAGTTAGGATTATTTTTCATTAAACTTTCGCAATCAAAATGTTTTCACACACACACTTTAAATGCAAATTATATATATATATAAAATATATATATATATATATATATATATATATATATATATATATATATATATATATATATATATATATATAAAAAAAAGAAAAATTAGGACATACAGGTTACTTTGATTACATTACCTGCGAAGGATTTTGGGTATAATGTGCAGGGGGAGAGGGGAAGGATGATGCTTTGGAACCATAACCAGTATTAGATGAGGACTGATAAGGTGCGTGACCCGAAGCAGTGGGCCCAACCAAACTGCCCAAAGATGGGCCTCCAGATGAGGTAGTATCCTTTTTGGTCAATTCTGTCAAACTCTGAGCTGAGGCAGATGGAGCTGAAGCTCTCTGTGGTCCAGAGAGAAGACTGGATTGGGGTTTTCTTTCTGAAGCCTGAGTTGGATAAGGAATAGGTTGTGGGCCAAGCTGTAATGCAAAATGTCAAACAGCACTCAGTTTTGTTAGTGGATCAGTTTTTATTAAAAAAATTTCCTAACAGGATCATGCATGCTACATTTTAAACATGATAATTTAATATCTCTATTTTAATAATGCAAAATATCTTAGTAAATTTTCTTAATTTTGAAAATTAAAATAATGCGATAATTAAATGATGAAAAAAAGTATTCTAAATATATTGAATAGCGCATAACCTAAACATATCTATATATTTAATATATTAATCATTAATAAAATCGAGGATAAGTTTAATATGATTGCTGCATTCATCATCATCCAAATCAAGTATTTGAATTTCCCAAATTTTGACAACCGCAATCACAACTAACTCTGGCTCAAAAGTTATGACACCATAAAAATAACTTTTTTATTATCATTATTATTATAAACTATTTAAGTTGAAGGTATTTTACCATTGAATGCTATAATTTGATTGGCTTTCAGTTACAATCTCCAGAAATAGCCATAAAACCCCAAGAATTTACAAAACATTAAAAAAAAAAAATTTTTTTTTTTTATTTAAGTTAAAATACAGGTACATAATTTAGCTACATTAAATAGCTTAGACATAGTTTAAGATAGTTATACAACTGATTTCAAATTAAAATGTAACTTTTTTTTTAAATATGTGAATCAAACCTTAAAAGTGTTACTCACACACTTACATTTAATATTTAAAAAAAATAAAAATTTTATAACTCAACCAATGTTAAAATCAAGTTTGAAAATGAATAAAACTTACAGACTGAGGTTGAGAAATCGCAGAATTAAGTCCACTTAATTCCTTCGAAACAGAAGCAGTAACAGAAGATGGATCCTCCCCGATTACTAACTGATGATGCTGATACTAATCCTGATCCAAGTAAAGGGCTCTTTACGTCAGAAGTAAAATCAAACGTTTCAGTCCCAAATTCCAAACCAGTAAACTGCATATCCAGGGCTGCCATTGCAACTTCAGGCATTTCAACTGCTTTTGAGGGAATCTTTTAAAATAAAAAAAAAAAAAAAAAAAAAAGATATATATATATATATATATATATATATATATATATATATATATATATATATATATATATATATATATATATATATATATATATATATATATATATATATATATATATATATATATATATATATATATATATATATATATATATATATATATATATATTATAATATTTTTTTTACCTTTGAAGAATGTGGCATACGATTTCTCTGAGGTTTAGATCTAGAAGCTAAACTAGCATTTTGTGAAGAAAGGCCCAAAACTTTGTTAACTGCACTTCCACTACTTAGAGAGCTTCCCAAATTGGAAACTAAAAAATAAAGTTAAATTTGTTAATACACAAAATTCTAAATACATTACAGAGAGAGAGAGAGAGAGAAAAGAGAGAGAGAGAGAGAGAGAGAGAGAGAGAGAGAGAGAGAGAGAGAGAGAGAGAGAGAGAGAGAGAGAGAGAGAGAGAGAGAGAGAGAGAGAGAGAGAGAGAGAGAGAGAGAGAGAGAGAGAGAGAGAGAGAGAGAGAGAGAGAGAGAGAGAGAGAGAGAGAGAGAGAGAGAGAGAGAGAGAGAGAGAGAGAGAGAGAGAGAGAGAGAGAGAGAGAGAGAGAGAGAGAGAGAGAGAGAGAGAGAGAGAGAGAGAGAGAGAGAGAGAGAGAGAGAGAGAGAGAGAGAGAGAGAGAGAGAAGAGAGAGAGAGAGAAAAAAAAAAGTTTTATCAAAAGAAGAATGATATTTATATGCTGCCTCTGAGATTATCTATGTATTTCTTGTATACAAAAGCATAAATCCGGTAAATTTTTCAGGGCACTAAGTCAACTATCAATACAACTTCCCATTCCAAAAGTATGATAGATATCAGTTATTTTTGGGAAATGGATAAATTATTTTGGATAGAAGTGTAAAATGGTATTCAATGAATATGAAAATACATGGTACGAAGAACATCAAATTTGATCGGGAAGAGGTGTGGGAGAGGGGAGGAGGAAATTTATTCTGATAAACTTCCTTGATTGTGTCTTAGAGTTATAAGTTTGTGGGAAGATGGGGGAATATAAAAATAATTTCAAGATCGATCCCAAAATAAACAATCATATAGAATAAGAACCAAGCTAATTTCTGGCTTCATATACATCTAACATTTTACGTTTCCAAAAATATTTATTACCATTCCTTTCTTTTCCTGGTTTTTAATGAAAATAAGAACAAATTATAGGTATTTACGTACTATTTAATTAATGGTATCTCTGTGATTGAAGCTTTTTTAAAAATTGGTGTCTTTATAATTATTTTTTTCCTCTCTCTCTCTCTCCTAGAACATGTAAAACCTATTCTCCTTTCCCTTTGTTAAAATTTGTTAATATTATGAACTTCGGTTAATACATATTAAGATGTGAAAAAGAAAATTTCAGAATTTTTTGCCCCTATTGGATAAAGTTACACAATTTAGCTAATTTCACTCGCCTAATTTTCAAATTTGAGCAAAATCAGCTGCATTTTACATTTTCTTTTATTAGGTTCCATTTAAAAAGACCAATCTTTCTGTAAATATTATTTAACATTTACAATCAATGACAAAACTCTCACCAATTTTTTAAGCTATATTTAAAAAAAAAAAAAAAAAATTTTTTTCTAAAAAAAAAAAAAAAAAAAAAAAAAAATTTTTAAAAGATTCCAACTAGAAAGAAAAATATGTAGTTTTCATTTGTGGTTATCTAATTTCCTCCTCCAATTTCTAAAAGCATTATTATAAATACCTATAAATCTTCTTAAAATACTCTTAAGTTACTGAACTTCTATATAAAGTACCCTAAATACTATTTACATTTATCTTTGCAAAACATTCTGAAAAAATCAACAATACAGTTTTTTGCAAAACATTCTGAAAAGTCAATCACATTTACTGTTAAAATATTTTCTCCAAAAGTTTTAATAATTATATTTAAGTCATATAAAACAAAATAAATATTTTTTACAATACTGAATGAATGAAAATTAGCTTTATAAAAGTTATCCAGATTTTAACTGCATCATCTTACAGAAGCTCCAGTAGTGCAAGTTGTTAAAAATTTTGCAACCCAATCTTTCATTTTGTAATAGTTATCAAAATAAAGTCACTGCATGATTTTAGTTTTAGCAATTATTTATACAATTCTTAAAAATAAGAAAGGTTATTTCATTTTTTTTATTATTAAGAATTAATATTACTTCTATTATAGATTTATTCAGTAGAAACCCTGGTTTACTTTTGCTTGGTCTCATTCTATTCACCACATAGGTGCTGCCTTCAGGAGTTACTGTCATACTTCAAATTGGATGTATATTCATAATTCTATTGGCAACGAAAACATGTAACAGACATTTGTTCCCAGAGTTATAGAAAAAATGTTATAAGCCCAAACTGAACAACTATAGAAAAAAAAATCCACCTTTTCAGTCAATAAAACTTAAAACAAAACTATAACATTCCTTATTTTAGGAGGGTGCATAGAGGAGGGATGGGGCTACAAATTCTTCTTTATACTTTATTCGATGCGAGTCGATTGGTTTCGAGATATAGCCTCTCAAAAAAGGTCCATTTTTGACCAAATTTCAAATATTTCCAAAGTTTGAGAGGCTATATCTCGCTTCAACCTAAAAGCATTTAATAATGCACTAAATAAAAATTGCAGCCCTGTCCCTCCTCTAAACAATATCCAAAATAAAAAAAAAATAATAGGTAGCGTGTTTTTTAAATAATTTTTTTTTCGGGAAGGGTAAGATTTTTTTTTTTTTTTAAATTTTGTGCTTATATCTTTTTTTCTAGATGTGATATCAAAAATCTGTTCTCATCAATGCAAGAAATTGAGGCTAAGATTATTCAGTTAAATTTTCAGCTCATGTGGACCAGTGGTTTGACCCCGTTATTCATTTTTTTCAACTTTATGTCCAAATAACTTTCAAACCGTTATAGACTCAGAAAAATGCTCAAAATCAACTCAGAACTTTAGGAAAAATGCATATTCCCTGGAAAATTTCAGTCAAATAATAATAAAAAATTTAAAAATTTTTTTTTTTTTTTTTTTTTTTTTTTTTTATTTTTTTTTAAATTTTCTTTTTTTTTTCTGTTTCTTTTGACTACTCCTTTTCTGCAAGTGAATGTTCATTTTTGTGTTTTGATTTTATGCCCCCATAAAGATTTGGTTGAAAATTTTTACTTGTACCACCCGGAGGTCCTCTTCTAATTTTTTGACTGCAGATGTTACATTTAGCTATTTCGAGCTTATCCTGAAACATTGTAAAGTACTTCCATATTGCTGAAGCTGATATTTTAACCATATTGATTGAAAGTATAAAAAAATAATTTTTTAAATAATGTAGCTAATTGATTCAAGTTTGATACATAGCAATGATATAACAATGATATGTATAAATATAGGTTATATTGATAATTTTATATCTCACATTTTTTCAAACTTTACTTTGTGGGCTTATAGGTAAAGCTGTTGAATCACTATTATGAATCAAATGTTTTTTTTTTTTTTTTTAATTTTTGGACTTATTATAAAAAATCTGTAATTTTCTGACATTTTTCCAGAGAAAATGCATATAATCATTAATTTAAGTGAATGTTGGCTATTCTACGCCTTTCTTATAATTAAATAAACCTCAATTAACTTTATATCTAATTGTTTTAACCTAAAATTTTAGTGCTTTTGACCTCTTCACAAATTTTAGGCAACCCCGGCCAGAACCCCTCCGGCCCCGGTCGGTCCCTATATATATATATATATATATATATATATATATATATATATATATATATATATATATATATATATATATATATATATATATATATATATATATATATATATATATATATATATATATATATAGCCTACCTGAACTAGAAAAAATGGAATTACTGATAGCAGCCGATGAAGGAGAATATGACTGGGGTTCCGAAGATGTTACAACAGAAGATGACCCATTACTGACAAGCATGCTGGACTTTAGACTGTCACCAACAGAAGGAGAAATGCCACTAAGAATGCTTTTACTTTCAACACCAAGAGAAGAAGAAACAAGATTACTCAAATTTGAATGTGGCGCTGCCTTTTGTAATAAAGTAGCTAGATCTAATGTCTGGGATTGTGTAATGGAATTAGAAGGATCTACATTTGAATAAGACTGTGGAACATTCATTGTTGCATTATTAATTTGAGATTGGCCCATGGAAAGTACACTGCTAACAGATTCAGTTAAAGAAGATGGCAAATTCCCACTACCAGAATCATTACTCGTCTGCTCTCCTAACATCGAATTCATTGTTCCACCCATATTAGCCGTATGATTTGGAACAGAAGTAATAATCGATGGACTGGAATCTTGAAGAGGGCTTGAACCTAATATTGTGGGAGCACTAATGGAAGTTGATGGACTGAATACAGTTGTCTTATCCAGCGAACCTGTCCATTCGCTATCCCAATCCTCAGTAGTACTTGAATGTTGTTCATCATCCCAATTATCAATCTGTAGATTATTAGCATTATTTTCAACCTTTTCAGGAACTGCGGTCCAAGTGTCAATAGTTTCTGTAAACCCTGGGGGTTGAGACTGCCTTTTTTGGAATGTTCTGTTACTGGCATTTGAGCCTCTACCCCTTGAGCCTCTACCTCTAGATGGGCCAGTTCCGTTTGTTAGTTTGCCTCTTCTGTTTCCAGACCCACGCCCACCACCCTCGCTAGTTTCTTCTCTTCCTCCTTTCCCTCCACCCCTTCCTCTGAATCTTGGTGGACCTGCTGCTCCACCTCTGGGCTTTGAGGCCACTCCTTTCGCGGTTTTCTATTCTTCTATTTTCTTTGTTGCTCTCAGCTTCTTCTTTACTTTGCTATAGAAAAAATAAAAACAATTAGTCATATCCCCATAAGATAAAATGTTAATAAATAAATAAAAAATTCCTACATACTTTGGCTGCAGGAGCTTTCTTTTTCTTTTTGGTAGACTCTCTCCATTCTCCTTGGTCTTCTCCTTCAAGTAATGAATCGATTGCTGCATTTACATCATTATCACAATCATGTAGTGCAACAATTGCATCATCTGTGCTGACTCCTGTAACTTGTACTACCTAAATATAAATTTAAAAAATGAACAATTAATATTATATAAATGCCCCCCAAAAAATCAAATCTATCTTTAATAGGAGATAAAGCACTTGCTAAGATTATTTTTTAAATATTACTCATTAACTCAATTATTCATTTATTAGAATATATATATATATATATATTATATATATATATATATATATATATATATATATATATATATATATATATATATATATATATATATATATATATATATATATATATATATATATATATATATGAACCGACCGGGACCGGGGGAATGGTAAGAAAAATGGGGGGGAAAAAGAGGGCCGGCCGGGGAAAAAAGGAAAAAAAAAGGTTATTTTTTTTTTTTTAAAATTTCTCCCTGAAACTTTCAGTTATATTTTTTAGTTACCGGTAGAAAAGTCCATTTCTAGCCAAGAGTCTATTGCGGTTAAAAGTTTTTTTTTTTTTTTTTTTTTGTGGAAATTTTAATTTAATTAATAGAACGGTTCAATAAAAAAAATTGTGAAGCAACATTTCTTTCGATTATTATGTACTTTCGACAATTTAATATAAAATTAATATTAAAAAGAAGACAGAAAAAAAAAAAAAATTTATTTAAAGTAACCTGGTCAATAAGCTAATGATGATTTCGCAGTCGAGTCAGATGAAGAATAAGTGTTCTTCGCATGGTTTAAAAGGCTGGAACCCTAATTTCAAACTAAGATTTCTTTTTCCCATTACGATTGCAGGAATTCAAAATTTCTAATAATCGACACTACCCTGCATCATTGCGGGATTAGGGTGCATTGTATAAATTTTTGTAAAAAAAATATAAATATATATATATAATATATTAAGTGAATGTTATAAAAAAAAAGCCAAATATATCTTTATATATATATATATATATATATATATTATATATATATATATATATATATATATATATATATATATATATATATATATATATATATATATATATATATATATATATATA
The DNA here is from genome assembly GCA_009176605.1 of Armadillidium nasatum. Taxonomy (NCBI): domain Eukaryota; kingdom Metazoa; phylum Arthropoda; class Malacostraca; order Isopoda; family Armadillidiidae; genus Armadillidium; species Armadillidium nasatum. Next base: position 455,491 of record SEYY01001095.1, on the reverse strand, counting down.
TATATATATTTTAAGCTTTAAAAAAAAAAAAGGTAAAAATGGAGACCTGCTTTAAGAAAAAGTGATTTAATATATATAAATAAAAGTTAAATAACTTTTCTAGGTGTAGGTCTAGATTTTTGTAAAAAAAAAATAAAAAAATTAAAAAAAATAAAATAAAAACTTTTATAACGTTTTGTACTCGACTTTGGCTCAGAAAAGGGATATAAATACCTGTCAAAATATTTTCATTTTCTATTGGGTTAATTTGAATTAAGGTTTTAAATTTGCATTCAACCCATACCTGGAGGCAAAACATCAGCAGCACCTCAGCTAAATTATTTACAGTGCGCTCTACCTCCCCAAAAAGAACTAAAAGTTACATTTATACCCTATCAGTTTAGAAATAAAGCAACTGTTAAACAAATAATTTTTTTTTATTCACAGTTAGAAGAACCAAGTGCCAAATATGTTCTTTCACTGATGAAAGGGCTATCCTTGTGGAAAACTTTAAAAGAACAGAATACAAAGGTATTATGATGATACAAGGAAAAGGTTTAACAGTGTAAGGAGAAGGAATGGAAGTTAAGAAAAGGTCAATTTTATTTCAGTAATTCAGATATTAGGAAATGAATCTCAAAGTAAGTTTACACAATAATGATTAGTTCATATATATATATATATATATATATATATATATATATATATATATATATATATATATATATATATATATATATATATATATATATATATATATATATATATATATATATATATATATACACTGTCGATTTGATGATTTTCAAATAACACCAGTTGTATAGTTTAATCATCATGAAACATGATCTGTACAGAAGTATAGGAGAATGTTGGTTGAAGCAGAAGAAATTTTCATCTAAATTTGTTTCAGCTACACAGTATAAGGTTGCATCTATAAACACAGGGTTTTGTGTAATAACAACATCCTGGCCATCCTTGATCAATGAACTCAAATGAGAACACACGACTTGTGTAATTCAGTAACAGCATGTTGACCTCCATGAATACTTGGCATAACTACTAAAATCTTTGTGGTTCACATCAGAAACATAGTAATGATTTAAGTCACTTTTCTTTACCAATTTCAGTGCTCATTAAAGAAGTGAAATAAATCTGAAAGAATTATATTTCACAGTGAATATTTAGTTTTTATAAATAAAAATCTCAGTATTTTATTTAGATCAGTAGAGAAGGATAATTTCCATTTAAGAAATTTGTAAGCAAATTTATGGTCAAAAGTCACTAACGCACATTAAGACCTTTCCTCATGAACTATACCATAAAACACTTAACAATGTAAGGTAGTGTGAAGTGGTGCTGGATCTGTTCATGTTGTTGGGCATATTCTTAAAAACATTAGAACAGTATAAATATCACTGGTGAGATACTAAAAATGAATGAATTATTAAGAAATGCCTAAAGTAATGACATTAATTTACAGGAAAGGCATAGGCTAATTTTAACCAAATAGAGCCACTAAATATACAAATAAATTAACATCAGACACTACAAAAAAAAGGTCCCACAGGACTCTTATTACACAGTTTTGCCCTCCTAGCATCTTAATTTTCATGTGGGGGATATAAAGAACAGTATCCATATATACACAAACCAACATCAACAAACTGAAACATGACATTAAGACAGTCATAAAGGGTATTCCACAAAATATCTTACAATAGATTTGGTTCCCTTGCCCCCTTCCATTTAAAATGAAAATATTTGATAAAACAGAGTGGCCATTTTGTGAAAATAGTTTTGTTTAAAATTAAATTCAAAGCCATCAGCCTTTTCAACCAACACTGCAAATGACTAAATGAAAACTTTAAACACGTGCACATACCTGGCTTATTTTTTCATGCAAAACTTTCTCTGAATGTGTGTTGTCTATCATTTGGGCGATTCTAAGCTGTTCTGCAGTTGGAGCTATTTTATGAGGAAGGGTATCTTTTTCTCTTTCATTATGATTATGATCGGATTTATTTGTTTGGTGATTGTTTGTGGCTCCTCCTCCTGATCCACCACTACGATCTGTATTAGCCTTAGATCCTTTGTTACTCCGGCCTTTACCACCGGGACTCATCTTATTCTATAAATTATTTACACACTGTATTTACAAGTGCTGTAAAGAAAAAAGAATATATATATATATATATATATATATATATATATATATATATATATATATATATATATATATATATATATATATATATATATATATATATATATATTATATATATATATATATATATATATATATATATATATATATATATATATATATATATATATATATATATATATGAAAAACTAACTACATACAACATATGTGTAAACAGGAAAGATGGCTTCTTATTTCTTTTTTTAATATAACATACGTGTCATACACTGAGAAAAACTTTAAGTTCTATAATCAGAAGCTTCCTTTTTTTCTTTTGTTAACTTCTTTAAAATAATAACAGTATATCATAAGGAAACGTGATCAAGGATTCTTCTCAATACTGATGAAGGATCAATGCAAGTACACACAAACGTTTATTTCCTACATGGGAAAAATAGCAATCTCTAATGCAATGTGTAAAATATATTTCACAAAGAAATATTCAAGTATAACTAAATTTTAGTTAAAGAATTTTTTCTTTTCCCTGATAAATTAGTTCATGATTTTTTGATTTTTCCTATATACATTACTGGTATACAAATAGTTACTATGTACAGTTTAAAATAAAAACATGTCTAAAACAAACTTATTCTTTAAAATAAGAGATTTCAAAAATGATTCAACATACTTATCATTTCTCTAAAATTTTAATAAAATTCTTTTTTTAAAAAAATGTTTAGTTTAGTGTGAATAGACCATGTAGTTGAAAAACCTCTCAACACCAGTAAAGATAACATTAAACAAATATTTTGTGGGAAACATGTCAATCAGTCCCAAGAGTCTAATCCCCTATTTTTCTTGAACATGACTAATATAAATATAATTTATTTTATTTATTTATTTTTTTTTTTTACAATTCTGTAAGCTGAATTAGCAAGGGTTGTTTCACTTGGTATGGTAAAACTTCTTCCTGATAAAAATTATTAAACTTTCATTTTTATTCAATATTATAAATAAAAATGGCTTTTTCAATTTCAGATTTACTGGTTATATAAATCAGGATTTTTATTAAATTTTATTAGAAAATGCTTATATATATATATATATATATATATAATATATATATATATATATATATATATATATATATATATATAATATATATATATATATATATATATATATATATATGGTAGGGAAAAAAACCAAGAGTTCAAATTATGTGAAAACAATTATGATGGATAGCACCGTTTATTATAAATAACAAATATGCAAGTCAAAAGCAGAAACAAACTTTTTAAGTTCTTTAATAAGAAGCTTCCTTTATCGGTTAGGTCAGTGAACCCAGTAAATATATTTCAATTAAAATCAGTACTAGTAGATTATAAGGAACTTAAAAGAGCATTCATCTCATCATTAATAAAGGATAAAGGGAAGAAGTCCACTGGAATGTCAGGAATCTAACCAGATCTATTACATATTTCATTCCTTTGATCAAAGAGATATTGCAAGGACCTGGAACTTCTGGACGTTCTAAAGATTTCATATTTGCTTTCAATGATAGTAACTAAGGTGTAATGTCCTGATGATATCACTCTTGCAGTTGTCAAAGATTCTAAGCTACTACCATGATTTTCTAACCCATTTTGTCTCTGCCTACTAACTTTTATCAATCCTTCTTGCTGAAAGGAAAATGTCAAAAAATTTGAATACATTTATAGGATCATCTTAATCCTCTAACTACCTTATTTCAAACAAGTTTTTTTGATGTTTCTAAAATTGGAGGACGTGGAATCTTATTTCAATCAACTAACCATTATGATATTTATTTTGCCTACTCTGCTGGTAAAATTTGAAATACACTTCTTTATTTTGCCCACTTTCTTTGAATTGCAATAATGAATCTTAAAGGTGGCTTCATTAAAAAAAAAAAAAAAAAAAAAAATTTTTTTTTTTTTTAAGAATTTAGGCCACACTTTCATTTTGAACATAGTTCAAATATAAATATTAATGCTGGGTAATTATTAATTATGTTCACAAATTATCTATAGTATATCAATTTCTTTTTAAAGAACTTTTTAATAAAATAATACAAATTCATATTATGGATGACTTTGTTCCAATAATTTAAATTAATAATTACTGCCATGCCAAAGCCTTTGCTTGCAAAATATGCTTTATTATGAAATTATTATAACTATTTAACTGATTGAATAAATTAGAAAATAACATTTACAATTGTTTATGTGTGTCAGACAGGGTTGGCAAAGTTAGTATTTACAACTAAGTTTTCCAAAGGAGAAACATTGAAAAGCAGGGAAAACAGGGAAAAACCTCAATAATAAAATTAGAGGAACTTTTACTTATCAAATTTGGGTTCTGTTATTGCACTGTGAATATTTAGTTTATTGCTAGTTTGCTACATTGAATTAAATGATGAATATAGCTAATTAATCAATAAAATTCTATTATATCAATTTAATATTATATTTAGGTGATTAAACAATAAAATTATGACTTGGCCAAATTGACAAACTTGTACACAGTACAAACTGTAGAGTAGGCTGTAGATACTAGGTAGCCATTATTATAATTTTCATATTTTATAAAAATAAAAAAAAATTGTTTATTAGGCAATGTTAATTATTTTTTAAATATATTTTTGTTTTTACAAAACATTACAGTATTATACTGTACTATACTACTATTAATCTGTTGCTGCATGATATTAGCAATTTTGTAATAAAAAAAGAATTCTCCAATAAAAAACAGGACAAATCAACCAATGGTCAATACCACTAGGTCTTTCATAAAAATTGGTGTATAAGCTTATTTTACCTTGCAAAGCCACTGGTTCAAATAATGATCTGCAGCAAATACTTTTGAGTTATTGGAGACCAAACCTTTTTTTTTTGGGGGGGGGGGCCCACCCTCTAACTTCGCTGACCAATATTAGATTGGTCAGTGAACACCTTGATTTTCAAAATAAACCAAACATATTATATATATTTGGAATTAGAAAGACTTTTTAATGATATTACTGATATAGTAATATATTGATTTTACAATGAACAGTTAAAAATTTCTCCACCCCTTGGAAGATGAAATTATTTTTACTTTTTTAAAAATAAAATTTAGTCTTTATCAAAGAAAGCAATAACAAGTTATTTGTACGAGTCATTTAGGTTATTTAAAAAATTACTGAAAAAGGAAGATATTTTCATAATGAATAAAAATGTTATAAAATATCATGGGGAGTGGCTTGAAACTGTGGACCAAGAAAAGGATTTGTGTGATTATTAGCAGTAATTTGAAGGTGGGTGATCAATGCTTGGATGCAAGGAATAGAGCTAATAAGATGTTAGGTATAATTAATCGCAATGTAGTTTACAAGAGCAAAGAGGTTATAAGCAAGCTATATAATAGCTATGTTAGGCCAGCATTAGAGTACTGTGCACAGATTTAGGCTCCTCATTTAAGAAAAGACATAGATATGTTGGAGAGAGTACAACGTCGAGCAACAAGGATGATTTCTGGCTTTGAAAATAAGAGCTATGAATAGAGGTTGAAGGAGTTAGGAATGTTCTCTGTTGAAAGGAGATTTCTCAGAGGGGATATGATACAAGTTTACAAAATATTTGCATCTGACAGTAATACAGAGATTGAAAAATACTTTATAGTGGACTGTGGAAGAGTAACTAGAGGACATAAAATTAAAAAGAACCCATGCCATCTCGATCTAAGAAAATACTGTTTCAGTAATAGAGTTGTTAATTTTTGGAATGACTTGCCACAAGAGATTGTTGACAGTGGTTCTCTTGTCAAATTTAAAAGGGGGCTAAATAGATATATGGATGGTTTAGGTATTATATAGTATAACTTGATTAAGCCAAATTGGCAGGTATATATGAATTTTTAGATCAACAGATCAACCTATGACTAAGCCTAACAGCAGTTTTTTGTAGTGGGTGATGGTTCATTGAATATTGCATGCATAATTGGGTGTAGTTTTATTTTTATCTTTGCATGAATGAACTGATAACTAGGGATAGGATAGACCTAGTCTTTCGTGCATGTATTAGTATTGATATTGTTATTTGTTTGGACTGGGACAGTCTCGATTGGCAATTGTGGCTTCTTACTGTCTCTATTTTCCTATGTAAGCATCAAAATCAGTGAATCTTGCCCAACTATACAACCTCTGCAAATTTCATAAACTTCAGAAGGGTAGAAAAAGTTATACCCAAAAATACTCCAAAAAATATTTTACATTTTCATATTTATGGGTATTTGTGGGCATGCAACCTTTTTGGGGACCAGAAGACAAAAATAAAAAAAAAAAAAAAAAAAAAAAAATTAAAATTAAAATTAAAATTTAACTAAGTGAAAATCTATTATTTAACTATCTACTGGTCAATTGTCAAGTCAATTTGATAATGTACAGAAAAATTGTCTCCTTGAATTTTGTTGAATATTTCAGGCAAAACAAACTTTTTTTTTTTTATTTATTTAAATTTTGTTTTAGATACTGTAATCTATGATAATGGTCGGTAAAGGTGTAGATTGTTTCTGAGTTTCGATTGTTAAAAAATATCGAAAATCGAAAATATAGGAGAAGCCTATCGTAAACAAGAGAGTTGCCAGAGGTACTATTACTAGACATACACACAATTATTATTACTTACTTTTCTAGCAGAACCTAATTTGACTTATCATAACCTGAACTACCAAAGTTGCCGTAAAAAGAGAATATAAAGAGGCAAGAAGAGACCAATCACTAGAACAAATTACACCGATATCTTGAAGATTCATATTTAAGGAATAACAAGAACGCACTACAATGACAGTGAAAGAAAGGAAACTGAGTTATAAAAAAAAGTTATAGGCAGGAAAGTATCGATTAAAATAAAATATCGACAAAAAAATATTGATATAAAAAATATCGAAACTCAGAAACAATCTCCACCTAAGCCATAATGGTCTTACTGGTTTCTATTAACAAAAGGCACTATTGTATAGCTGTTCAAAAATAATATACAGTGGTTAGTTCCCCCCCCCCCCTCACAAACACTCGCCTTCAATTTTCAATTCGCATATACTTTATCCCAATTTTTTCACCTTTTGAAAGTTGAAAATTTTGATATTATAGTCTTCAATCCAATTTCCACCTTGTTGAAAACCTTTTCTATTCTTGACTGAAACTCAGGTGCTTGAGCATTCTGATAGCAAACCATTTTCTGTTTCCTCTTACTATCTTCAATTTTCAGCAATAGGTTGTGCATTTGTTCACAATGATTTTGTTTCTGAATTTTCCAATTGGTGGCTTAAACTTTGTCATTTTATGGCAACATCAATTTGGTCTGTTTATTTATCTCCTAATTCTACTTACCATTTTAAATTCTTTGACTACCAAAACTCCAAAATAGAGCACATTCTTTTTCTTCATTTCTCAGAAATAATCACATTAGGTGATTTCAATGTTCACCACCAACGATAGCTTTCTTCTAGTTTTCATGATACAGCCAGTGAATGTGCCTTCCAATTCTCCATCCAAAATGACCTTGAGCAGTTGATGCCATGCCCTACTTGTATCTCTGATCATCTTGGGAGATGAACCCAACATTCTTTTTTTTTTTTTTTTTTTTTTTTATCTTAGAATGCTTCTCCTTATACTGTCAAACTCAATTTTCCTCTAGGTATACAAAAATGTTTTCAAAGGTTGTACAGATAGGCAGGCATTTTTTATTTAGAAGAACTTTTTATACTGTCAACCATTTTGCTACTGTACATGGGAATAAACAACTGGAAATTTTACCACCCATAGCAACAAAATCATTAGGCATACAAAAAATTGTTCTAAATAATATTGCATCTTGCCAACTAAAAGCTCAGAAAATTTCATGAACTTCATTCAGAAGGCTAGAAAAAAGTTGTCCAAAAATATTTTTGCTAATTTTCTTTCTGAATTTCCCCAATTATGGGTATTTGTATGCTTGCAACTTTTTTGGGTGACAGACATAAAAAATTCAATTATAACAAAATGAATATCGATCATTTAACAATCTACAGGTCAATTATATCAAGTCATTTTGATAGAAGTAATGTGCTGAAAATTTTGTATAAAATTTGCTCCCATACATGTCTGATTTTTGTTGAATATTTCAGACTTTTTTTTTTCTTCAAATTTCATTTTTCAAAATACATAATACAAGTCTTATCTATTTATACTTAATAAAAAGCATTACTGAATTCAGAATTTTTAAATATAATGCAGTGGTTAGTTTTACCCTATGCAATGAAAGGCAAAGAGAATGGTGGAATTTTAGTAACAAATAGTAAGGCCCTGAAAATATTTTTTAAAACTATTATAAATTTAAAAGAAATAGGGTAATTGGTTCAATTATAACTGAGAAAAATTTAGTGAGTTCAGATAAGGAGTTAGTTGACATTTTCAGTGCCTACTTTGCATCAGTATTTACTAAAGATAGAAGTTTAAAAGAGCAATAGTTCTAGCATGCTATATATATATATATATATATATATATATATATATATATATATATATATATATATATATATATATATATATATATATATATATATATATATATATATATATATATATATATATATATATATATATATGCAAAAAATTTCTATTCTGCTCTATATGTAACTTACCAAACCTTTTATATGTAAATACTGATGCAAAATAGGTGTTAAAAATATTGACATTCTTCAGAGCTAACCACTTTATTATTTATCTTAATAGGACGAATCTTTCTATTATTAAATTTATAAAAACTGAAAAATTTTTCTTTAGATCCTTATTATTTCTTGCCAATTTCTTATTTTCTCAAATTATGTCAATTTAAGAAAAGTATTTACTCATAAGCATTGAACCACAAATTTCAGTTTAAAGGACTTGAAAAATACACAATTTTTCATTTGAACTTAAAACTAGATGAATATTTATTGCTTTCTGAAAAAGTATTCCCTAAGAGAAGGGGATGGGGATGTCAGGGTAAAGCCCCCCTCCCCTGTAAAAGATTTTTAAACTGTTGGGAAATTGGTTTTCTCTTCAGAATATAGAGCTTTTAAACACAAGTATCTAATTTAAAGAGCTCTTAATTCTCTTTAAAAATGAACTAAACCACATGTCTACAACTTTCATGAGAAAATATGAAGATTATTCTAATAAGGATTTTCCCAAAATTTTGGGGGTTCATAAATATCTTCTGACCCTCTCAAACGATTGCGATGAAATTTTAGATTTTTATTACTGGTTATAATATTTACTAATTACTATACAAAAAGTCAGAAATGGTCAGGTTTTGAGCTAGTCTGATCTCAGAATGCACCATATAATATATATATATATATATATATATATATATATATATATATATATATATATATATATATATATATATATATATATAATATATATATATATATATATATATATATATATTATATATATATTGTATTTCTGGTAACCCTGGCAAATGTATATTTTAATGGAAATTATCAGTTAATAATTTTATAAAACATATTCTCCATTTATGATTATTTTTTTTTTAAAAAACATTTATAACACATTTTACTTTTGTAAATTATGAAAATTGATTATAAAGGTTCTCCTTCACAAAATTGAACTTCTGTCAATCATGGCAGCAAAGTTAATAAAAAAAATAAAAATAAAAGAGACCCTAAAAGGAAAATCACATGTACAAACTGAGTTTCCTACATAATTACATCATGTTATACAGCTTTCCTTATACATATTTTTTTTTGTAATTTAATTTCCAAGGCAAGTCTTTTTTTTTTTATTCTATTTAAACTATAAAAGCAAAAAATTACATAAATATATTAAATAAAGGCTACAAACTATGGAAGGCAAGTTTTGTATAAAACCTTAAAATTTTGCTGTAAAGACATATAACTATACCAATCTAAAAATATGGTACCTGATTTCAAATATGTATTGTAAACTGATTTTCCTTTTTTCCAAGAAAATTAGATATAATTTTAAGGAAGGAGTAGAATAATCAACATTCACTTAAATTAATTATTATATGCATTTTTCAGAAAATGTTTTGTATAATGAAAGTTTGAAAAAACTACAAAATTTTTTGATTTTTTTCTGATTCACAAGTTATTCAACAGGTTTACTTAGGTAAGACCACAAGTTAAAGTTTGAAAAACTAAGATTTAAAATTATCAATATAACCTATATTTATACATAGTTATTTTATTGATGTGTATCAAATTTGTATCATTTAGCTACATTATTTCAAAATTATTGTTTTGCTTATACTTTTAGTCACTATGGCTAAAAGATCAGCTTCAGCAGTATGGGAGTACTTTACAATGTTTCAGGATAGTCTAGAAATAGCTAAATGTAACATCTGCAGCCAGGAAATTAGAAAAGGACCTCTGGATGCCCCAAGAAAAATTTTTTTCAACCAAATCTTTATGTAGGCATCTAAAATCAAAACACAAAGATGAACATTCACTAGCAGAAGAGGAGTGGTCAAAAGAAACAAATAAAATATTGAAAAAAAACAAGAAGTTATAATAATAATTCTGATTATTAAAAAGTTTTTAGTTGTAAATAACTGTGTAATTGATAACCTCATTATAAAACAAAGTAAATATTGTTGTCATAGTTGTAGGAAGCTACTGCTTTTATTTTAATATTAAAGGTATAGTAAACTTTGCACTTTTAATAAACCAACAATAGGTGAACATAAGTTTACTTAATTTATACATTTAACTTCAAAACCTGATAAAAAAAAAATTTGCACATCAATGTATAAAGCTTGAAATGATAAAGACATCCTTTTAATATTTGCTCTTTAATTAATTAGTAGGTGTTTAATCCTTGGGACTATGTTGGTAAGAGGAGGCCTCAAAATACCTCCATAGGATTAGGGAATACTCGTCTGCAGAAAGGGTAAATATGAAACTTTGAAGAGTAAAACGCCAAAATGTAAGCTAAAATTTTTATTTTTATTATTTACATGTTCGGTCTTTTTTTATCTATTTAAAAGATAAAATTATAGTCAATTGAGTATTGCCTTCTGAGTTAAAGCACAGACTTGTGCTAAGGGTTTGGTTATTATTACAATATATATATATATATATATATATATATATATATATATATATATATATATATATATATATATATATATATATATATATATATATATATATATATATATATATATATATATATATATATATATATATATATATTTGAGCTTCGTCAGGAATTTTTAATTTTTTTTTTTTAAAATTTTATAAATATAATGCTTCTTAATATTTGCCACCCTGGTCCTGAGCTCATGCCTAAAATACAGCTATATATATACATTACAAATATAAGATAGGCTATCTAAATTTTTTTTTCTTAAATAAAAATTTAGCTTTGAAATAATTAAAAACAAGTTTATATACTCTTATATCAGATTAATGCTGCTGCAGCAACCTGGGAATATTTACAAATCAAAATTAGACTGCCTTAGAAATTTGAGTAATAACGAATATTTTGAAGATTAAATTTTGAAGTTTTTAATATTTACTGTACAAAAGTTATGGTAAATATCTGAGCTTTTGATATACTCATGAGAAAACATATCTACAAGGGGTTTGCGACATTTACTCCTCATCCTGTGTAGTGATGATTATATTTATTTTTCAAGTGATAGCAATATCGAAATAATATTGAATATTCAAATTTCTTAACATACACCAGTATTTAATTAATTTCCAAAAAAAAAATTTTTTCTTCTTCTTCTCAGTAAATAACTAGCAAAAAATAAAATATATATATTTTATTCTACATTTTATCTTAATTTTAATATATTTGCAATACAATTTCATTGAATACTTTAAGTAAGATCGGATATAATTATTGAGTAATTGAGTGGAACTACAAATTTTTTTTATTGTAATATAAATTTTTTGGGGGTTTATCAACAAATGGGAAAGGATTTTGTGGTAAAAAAAAAAAAAAAAAAATTTTAATTTAAATTTCAAATGATAAAACTTTTTTTTTCTTCAATATGGCATCACATATATATACAAAATAATTTGCTTTATTCAAAGGTGTAGTGTTCATTCACTGTCATTTTTATAATGTTAAATTGGATTCAAGACTAAATAAAATAAAGTTCATACTTTATATATATATATATATATATATATATATATATATATATATATATATATATATATATATATATATATATATATATATATATATATATATATATATAGTATGAAGAAAATAGAACATTATGAGAAACCTCATCGGGGGTTGAATCACCGCCTGTTGCGACTGAGAACGACAAAGACTCGATGCTCTACCGCTGAGCTATCCCCGAACCCAGCGGTAGAGCATCGAGTCTTTGTCGTTCTCAGTCGCAACAGGCAGTGGTTCGACCCCAGATGAGGTTTCCCATAATGTTCTATTTTCTTCATACTAATTTACTGTTGCGAGATAGCATTGTAATTAAATATATATATATATATATATATATATATATATATATATATATATATATATATATATATATATATATATATATATATATATATATATATAGGGGGAGAACCCCCCATTGGGCTTAACCGCAGAGTGATAGTGTGGGCTAGAACATCCCATTTCACTCCATTGCCATTTGGTTCGTTCCTTTTTGCATTTCACCTTCTCAGAGGGTCTCTGGGAGTGTCTATGCTCCCACTTCCCCTTCCCCCAACTCCCTTCTCAAGTTCCTACAAATTTACAAGCACTTACTCCTACATTACCTTTAAAATAATAACAACAAAAAATGGCGCAACATAGAACTGCCACGGAAGATTGGGAAGAGAAAAGGCTGAAATGCTTGTTAAAATTTACAGGCACTTGGAGATCAAAAGATAATACTGATTCAAATTACTTTTACATAATAATATATTTTAATATGAAATACATATATTCAAGTACTTATTTTAACTTTAAAATTAAATTGTTAGTTTTCAACCCATATATAAAAATATGAAAATTACAAATTTTATTTTATTATCTTAACTAAACTATCAGGGAAAAGACTATGGATAATATGGAGTTTGATTTTGTATTACATTAAATTTAATGCATTACATTCTTTTGGGTTTGGGACCTAGGGGAGATATTTGGGCGAGAATCTTGAATCATAAATATTTGCCTTCAGTTCAAAAGTAGATTAAATTTTCAGATTTTTAATGCACAATTATTTTTTTTTTTATATCTATTCATAAAACTGGCTAGGAAACCCATGGTTACCATTGATTTAAAAGTCACAATTACATTGATTTAAAAGTCACAATTAAAAGTTAGAGAGCAAAAACCCAAGAAGTTAAATTTTTGGTAGATTTTTTGCTCATGGGTTTTTCGGGTACCAATCCTGGTTCACTGATAAACCAAAAAAATTTCATATAATCATTTCCTCTACATAATTAGGCTGAGTAGAAAAAAAATTTTGTGGTTCCACTATTAATAACCACCAAATTACGCTATAGAATATTAATCTTAAGAGTAATGCCTAACCTAAAGAACATTAATCTTAATGTCTAATTGTCAGCTAAAATGATTATTATAGTTTTCAACATAATTCCAGTATTTAATTCCTTTCACTACAACAGGAAATAAAATAACTCTTTAATACTTATGGCTACCTGGAATAAAATAATTATTAAGATCTGAAAATTTATAATAAATTATTAAAAATTTAAACCTGCTAATAAGTTTGTTATATTATCATAGTCGCCTACTTTACATTTGTGGCCTTGGATCTTGAATTTGAAGCCATGCTGTTAACCCAAAAAGAGGCTTATGCTATGCCTGTTGAATGAAAAATAAAACTACAGAAACTACCATTATAAAAAAAAATCTTGGCGGATAATTAAATAACAATATAACTATGGGAAAAAAAATCCCCCATGAAATACAAGAATTTTTTAAATAATAAGTTAGTTCATACGGTCAAAGTCGCTTAACAAACACTATTGTTTACATCCATCGTGGTATCGCCGCCATTTGCACAAAATAAAACAGCAAAAGGTATAAAAGATATAACAGTATTATTAATTAAGAATATTACTTTTTTTTTAAATGACGATAAATAAGAATATAAAATACTTATCAATATAAATATATATATTTTTTTTTTCGATTAGTTCTTTCAACAATCCACTAAAATTATCTCGTCATATTTACCTCTGAAAATGCGATCACATCAATGTAGTCACGTGATTAGCTTCTTGAGAAACACGCATGCGCAGGAATATGACGTCATTTGACACTGAATTCATGTTTCTTCAAAATTTACCTTTTTAAAAGTAACTAAATACATAACTAGTAACGTATTTCCTCTAAAGTTTGCCCTTTGTTTCCTCTTAAAAAAAAGAAATAATATATATATATATATATATATATATATATATATATATATATATATATATATATATATATATATATATATATATATATATATATATATATATATATATATATATATATATATCTACTCTGGTGGGCAAAGATCAGAGGCCCACCTATTTCCATCAGAGTTAGAAATATGGTAGCTAATGGCCGACGCGACCCGATACACAGCGTTTAAAAGTGTGCAAGCCAAAGGAAGTTGGGAAAACAAATACAGGGAGTGTGTCCCAGATTTTACATACCAGAAGACTTCGGGGAGTCTTGTGTGGAACGTGGCGCTTGGCATATCCAAGGCTTTTGACCGGATATGGCATGCGTCGCTGCTCTCTAAGCTCCCTTCCTTTGGGTTTCCCCTCCTTCTCTTTGCTTACTCTTGTCTCAGATAATTCCATTTCGGAACTTGTAGATGGAGTGACCTCTTCTTCTTTTCCTGTTAATTGCGGTGTTCCTCAGGGTTCTGTTTTTATCTCCAACTTTATTCTTACTTTTCATTAGCGACCTTCTCAACTGCACTTCTAACTCTGCTCACTCTTAAGCTGATGACTCAACTTTCCATTCTTCTATTCATTTCAAATCTGCTCCCTCTTTTGCTTCTAGAGTTGCTTCTTGTCTTCAACTTTCCGATTCAATCTCTCTGATCTGGATGGGATTTCCCGGTGGGGTCATAGCAACCTTGTGAAATTCAACTCTTTAAAAACTCAACTTCTTCTCATCTCCCTCTCAAAAGACCTCCCAACATTCCTATCTTCTTAGATGGCCCTCCCGTCTCACCTGTAAATAACATTAACATTCTTGGTCTTAACATAAACAATAAATTGTCTCGGAAACCACATATTTCAATGGTTGTTAAGGTGGCCTCTAAGAAGCTGGGAATAGTGTTCAGGTTGCAAGAATTTTTCTCTGCTGAGCAGTTACTCCAATCATATAGGGGTTTTATTCACCCTTTGTATGGAGTACTGTTCTCACATTTGGGGGGGGGGGTCTCCAGTTCCTGCTCTCTTCTGGATATGGTTGAGTCTAAAAGGCTAAAAGATTAATTTACTGTCCCCTATTTTCAAACTCTCTTGACCCTCTATCTCTGCGTGACGTTGGTGCACTATCTCTTTTCTACAGCCACCTCTGTACTGTGGAACTTCTTTCCATCATCTATCCTTCCTCCTGCATTTAATTTTCCTCTCTTCAAGGATTCCGTCTGCGCCCACCTGTGAAATATGTGCTAGGTTCGGGGCTTGCGATGGTGGGTTTTCTTCTTCCTTTCTCATTTATAAGCCTCCTCCTTTTAAAGAGGTCTGCCCGTGAGTGGTGGTCATCTGTAAAAAAAAAAAATGTAAGATTGAGCATAGCGGTTAAGTTTGGGGTCAGAAAATTGAACAGAAAAAGGAAGAGACTGTGTAGAAAGTCGTGTCGCACGAGCTCTTCTCAATGGAGGAAGTATGAGAAAGGAGAGTCAGAAGAGCAGTGTCCGCGGTAATAGCAGTAGTATTAAGAGTGTGACGCAACATTTCGATGGATACAAAAAGACTGGAGAGTTAGTTTGAGAAATAGAGTTTATAAGACTAAAAACCCTTGACTCCACCTTTTCGAGAAGAGCTACATGTGTGGAACCACCCCAGATGTGTGAGGCGTACTCCATACATGAGCGAACAACACCCTTATAAAGAGCAAGCAACTGGGGTGGCATAAAAATATCACGAAGTCGCTTCAGAACACTCAATCTCTTAGAGCTTGTTTAGAAAGAGAAGTAATGTGATCCTTTTCCAAGAAAGATCTCATGAAAAAGAAACACCGAGAATATTGAGGACAGATGAAGGCTTGAGTCACGTGTTTTGGAAGATGTCATAGTTGTGTGGAAGGTTGTGTCGAGTAGAAAGATGGGGGAATTGAGTTCTTGAGGCATTGAAAGCGACCATGTTTCTCTGCCCCAATTTGAAATGAGAGAAAGATCAGAGGTCACTTCTCCAAGGCTAGCCTTCTTACAACAATTAACTGCTATTCAAATTGAAAGGAGTAATGAAGGTGGGAGTCATCGGCATAGGAGGGAATAGGAGACGAAATAATAGAAAAAAGATTATAAATGAAAAACAGAAAAAGTTTTGGGGATAAGACAGATCCTTGAGGAACACCACTATTTATAGATTTAAAGGAAGAACGGTGGCCTCTTACAACAACTGCTATAGAATGACCAGAAAAGAAATCAGAAAGGTAGATTCAGAAAGAGAAGAAGTTTGGAATCATCAAGGCTTTCGATATGTCTAGTGTCACAGTGAAAGACTCACCGAAACCCCTAAGGGCGGAGGACCAAGAGTCAGAGAGAAGGGAAAGATCACCAGTAAAACGTTCTTTTCGAAAGCCATACTGTCGATCAAAGATAAGATTACTAGAATTAAAATGTTTCAAAATCTTCCTGTTAAGGATAGATTTGAAAATTTTAGGAAGAACAGATATTAAAGAAATAGGACGATAGTAAGAGAGAGAGAGAGAGAGAGAGAGAGAGAGAGAGAGAGAGAGAGAGAGAGAGAGAGAGAGAGAGAGAGAGAGAGAGAGAGAGAGAGAGAGAGAGAGAGAGAGAGAGAGAGAGAGAGAGAGAGAGAGAGAGAGAGAGAGAGAGAGAGAGAGAGAGAGAGAGAGAGAGAGAGAGAGAGAGAGAGAGAGAGAGAGAGAGAGAGAGAGATGAGAGAGAGAGAGAGAGAGAGAGCGAGAAATAACATCTTTGGAAGAAATTACAATATTAGGCATAAATGAGTTGGAGGAGGTTGAAGGAGGAGGAATAGCTTCGGAATCATCTAAGGTAGAGTTAGAATCAAAAGTTTGAGTTCTACTAGCTTTAGTATAAGATAAAATGTCAGTTGTGCCACCAAAAGAAACTAGAGGAGGGAAAGAGGAAGAAGCAAAGTTAGAGCTGACAGTATTTTCAAAATTCCAGATAGGGCGAGAGGAAGAGGGACCAGAAAAATTATTGCATTTACAATGGAGAAAAGAGTTTTTCGTATCACGAAGAATAGATCTTGCACGATTCCGGGATGAAATATAAGTTAAATCAATTTCTGGAGTTTGAAGACAACTGTAATCCCTGAAGGCAGATAGCGCTTTAACAAGTAGAGTTAAACCAAAGTTTGTTAGTTTTAATTGAAGGGAAATAATATGGAATGTACTCCTCCATAACATAGAGAATCACCTCGGTTATGCGCTCAGCACATTTCGAGGGACTCCTCCCACGAAAGCAGTTATCATTCCATGTGAAATCAAAGAAAAACAACCCCAGTTAGCAGCACTGGAGTGCCAGAAACGTCTCCTCGCCGAAGGTGGGGGCTATTCTTTAGGAAGAGTTGAAGAGACAGAACAAAAAACGGAGATAAGAAGGCGATCGAAGGTGCACAGAGGAGGAAAGAGTTTAACAGCAAAAGGAGAAGGATAAGAGGTTAAGAAACGATGAAGTATGTTGGGATCATCAAGACGGTCATGGGAACGGATAGGGAGTTGCACCAACTGCTCAAGGCTTGATCTGGATAGAAAAGGGGCAGTCAAGTTCACTAGCTGGATCATGAGAACTTGATGAAAGTCATTGGCGATGATGAACATTGAAATCGCCTAAAATGATGATTTCGGAGAAAGGAAAAGAAGAAAGAATGCGCTCTATTTTAGAGTTTAAGTAGTCAATGATTTTTTTACAGTCAGTATAATTAGGAGATAAATAGACAGAACAAATAAATTTAGTAGTAGATTTGCAAGAGAGGTTAATTAAGCCGAAAAGTAGATAATTCAGAAGACTCCTAATTAGAAACATGAGAACAAACAACATCCTCCTTTGGCTGAAAATATATATATATTATATATATATATATATATATATATATATATATATATATATATATATATATATATAATATATATATATATATATATATATATATATATATATATATATATATATATATGTGTCCTAAACGTACTTTCTGGCACTTCAATCAGGCTAATTGGGGGGCATTAGCTAACTACCCTTGGAATGAATTTTGTTTATATATATATATATATATATATATATATATATATATATATATATATATATATATATATATATATATATATATATATATATATATATATATATATATATATATATATATATATATATATATATATATATATTTCTCTACTTCTCTAAGGGAAACCCTTAATTCTCAACCCTCTATATTTCAATTTCTTTAACCTCCGTTCTTTCTAAAGTTTTCGAATCTATTCTTAACAGGAAGATTTGGAAACACCTTAATTCTTATAATCTTATCTCTGACAGCCAGTATGGCTTTCGTAAAGAACGATATACTGGTGACTTACTTTCCCTTTTTTCTGATTCTTGGTCCTCCTCTCTTCGGTGTTTTGCGAATCTTCTGCTGTAGTGCTAGACATATCAAAAGCCTTCGATATCGAGTCTGGCACAAAGCTTTCGTTTTGAAATCTATCAATCTTTCTGTGACCTTAATGATTTCCTTTCTGGTCATTATATAGCAGTTTTTATAGATGGTCACCGTTCTTCCTTTAAATCTATAAATGGTGTTGTTCCTCAGGGATATTTCCTATCACCAACTATTTTCCAATTTTCATTAATGCCCTTTTCTCTATTACTTAATCACCTTTCCACTCCTATGCTGATGACTCCACTCTTCACTACTCCTTTCAGTTTGAAAAGACGCTCCTCCCAACAGCAGTTAATTGACGCAAGAATTGTAGCCTTGGAGAAACTGACCTCTGATCTTTCTCGTATTTCAAATTGGGGCAGTGAAAACATGGTCGTTTTCAATGCCTAAAAAAATCAATTCCTCCATCTTTCTACTAGGTACAACCTTCCACACAACTATGACATTTTCTTCCAAAACACTCGACTCAAACCTTAAATCTTTCACAATATTCTCGGTGTTTCTCTAAATTCTTTTTCTCGCTTTCTTTCTTGAAATGATCATATTACTTCTCTTTAAAAACAAGATTCTAAGACGTGAGTGTTCTGAGGCGACATCGTGACATTTTTATGCCTCCGCAGTTGCTTGCTCTTTGTAGGGGTATTGTTCGCTCCTTTATGGATTACGCCTCACACATTTGGGGTGGTTCCACATATACAGCTCTTCTGGAAAAGGTGAATTTTTGGGCTTTTCGTCTTATAAACTCATTTTCTCTTAATAACTCTCTCCAATCTCTTTCTGCCCGTCGAATTGTTGCTTCACTCTCTGTATACTATCGCTATTACAAAGAAAGAGTTGTTTTCTGAACTCTCCCGTCGCACACCTCCTCCATTGGGTAGTGATCGTGCGACACGACTTTCTACACAGTCTCATGGTTTCTCTGTCCAACTCTCTGACACCAGACTTAACCGCTATGCTCAATCTTACATGTATTTTAGAATATCCAATATCTGTTTTCCCAACTTTCTTTGACTTGAACCTCTTTAAACGCCATTTATCGTGACATGTCAGCCATTAACAACAAGATTTCCGATATAATTCCCAACTCTGGTGGTAATTATCCTGAAAAAGAACAAATTCAGCACAAAGATCCGTATCAAATCATCTTTCAAGACAAGATTCAGTTAGTTATCCCTAATATTGAAGCAATATTAATATTCCTGTGTCTAATCATCTACCTAAATAAAAATTTCAATTGGTTCCTATGAAATTTCCTATAGTATGTATATATATATTTTTTTTCGATAGTCAGTCAGTTTTGGGCTTATAACATTTTTTTCTATAACTCTGGGAACAAAAGTCTGCTAAAAGCTATTGTAGCCCATAGAATTCTGAATATACAGTCCAAATTTCAGGTCATTTCGAAAAGTGGTTTGGCCCCACCATTCATTTGAAAAAAAAAAAAAAAAAAAAAAAAAAAAAAAAAAAAAAAAAAAAAAAAAAAAAAAAAAAAAAAAAAAAAAACGCTAGAAATGGACTTTTTTTCACCGGAAAAAACTAAACTATATACACTGAAAATTTCAGGAGAATCGGCTGAAAATTAAATTTTTTTTTTTTTTGAAATTGGACTGTCCCCTTAAGTATAATTTGCCATTTTAACCCCGGCAGGCAAAACCCGGTTTTCCCTGATTTTTAGCCGGAGTATGCCGGGTCGGGGCCCCGGTTGGTTTATTTACTAATCTGTATATGTTTAATATTACTATTTAGTCATTCCATTTCTAAAGAATTGTGTAAGAAAGTACTTTGTTCGCAATCAGCAAGTAATGGTTTCAAAACCAATTCAAAATTTCCAAAAGAAATTGTGATAAAACGGAAAGAAAAAATTTATGCTTCATTTCCAGCGAAATTAGAATATAAATTTATTTTTTTTTATTTTCAATTTCAAAGATCGTCAGTTGAAATTTAAACTAGAAAAAAGAAAAAAAAATTTCTTTGTAAAAAAAAATAAATAAAAATAAAAATAACTCGCTATGGGAGTAAATAAAAAGGAATAATTAAGTGAAAAAATATATTACAAATAATTACATCAATATATTACAAAATTAACATTCATTTTTATTGTAGTTTCTTACGCTGTAGTTCTAAAAATAAAATAAAACTCCACTTATACTCATGAAACAAAATAAAAAGAAACAACAAGGGCTGATATATATATATATATATATATATATATATATATATATATATATATATATATATATATATATATATATATATATATATATATATATATATATATATATATATATATATATATATATATATATATATATATATCAGGGGGGGGGGCTCGTGGTACAATTTATAGGTAATTGCATCTGACATTTCATTTCACACACACACACTATATATATATATATATATATATATATATATATATATATATATATATATATATATATATATATATATATATATATATATATATATATATATATATATATATATATATATATATATATATATATATATATATATATATATATATATATATATATATATATATATATATATATATAAAAATTTAAACTGTGTGAAGCACAAAAAAATTGAAATATGTATACTTTTCTTAAAATTTCTTTCAAAATGTTCGTACGCTAAAACCTATAAAGGAAGGTTTGCATTTCTTTTGCAAACCATATTGTCAGAATAGAAACGCTCGCGCAGCAATTGTGCATACACAATTCTTTTGTCCTATATTAAAGCATCTGTTTATACATTTTTTGCAAACCACACACGCTATTTTCTTCGTTTTGAATAACTAATCAAATATTGTATAACATTTTTTCATTTTAAATAGCGCTTCATTGGAGTGTTATTATAATATGATGCAATTTATTAAATACTTAATCCTATTAAAAAATTAAGAAATAAAAAGTAATAAATAACAATTGTACACTAGTTAGTTGTATATAATGGTAGTTGCACAAACCTGCAACCAGGTCACGAGCCAGCCCTGATATATATATATATATATATATATATATATATATATATATATATATATATATATTATATATATATATATATATATATATATATATATATATATATATATATATATATATATATATATATATATATATATATATATATATAATCAAAATTAGTTATATACTTAACTATTTACTTTGTCAACAAGTCCATTAAAATTTGCTTGCAAAAGTTTTAACCCTACTAAATATTGGTGGCAAGACATTCCTGAGCAAATAAAATGGCAAACATGGGAAGTGTAAAGTCGGATAGGAGTATTTTATAATATACGTACATACATTTCTTGCGTGAAAGGATACATTAAAATGGTAAATAAACCACAAAACATAAAAGACATCAAATTTCAGCATCCCTAGGAAATATTACATTACATTTACAAACAGATGGGCGTTTGCTGTTTAATACAAGTGAGAGATAGAGCCGCCTCAATGATAAAAATTGTGATAAGCTGCATTCTTTTAATAAGGATAGCATTAAATACATCATGGACGGGGTTGAAAGGGGTGAAATATTACAATACTAACTGTCTTTCAGCTCTGCATAGATAATTTGAATTAAAAACTTAAAGATTATTAAAATATTTATCTGGAAAAAAAAGTTAATTTATAATTAAAAGAAACATGGGGAAGTTCTCTATTACTTTATTATTAATCTCATGTTTAGAACCACAGTAGAATCTTGACATAGGGAAGCATAATTTCTTTACAACTTTATCAACAATGTCCTAAACTCAATTATTTATCATTACCTTTAAGAGACTAATAAAATAATTATTTATTATAAATACAATAAGCCTCATGACGCTTTTTATTCATCCTTACTTGGGTGCCATATTCACTCCACCTCAATTACAATGATCAATTTTCTAATTATTATTTTTTTTTTTTAAGTTGAAAGTCCAATCTGGCCTTAAATCTTTTGTTCCTTGCCTCAAACCAACTCATCTTTTGTTCGTTCTTTTTTCAATTTTACATCATCTCTTTCATTCCTTTTCAGGTTTACCTTTATGTAGTATTCATTCAGTTATTTGTAAATTAATAATTTGATCTATAACTCTCACATCAACTTAAACCCTAAACTTGAATTCTTTTCTTTAGAGATCCAATAATTTCGCTTGACCTCCATCCTTTTAATAATAATAATAATAATAATAATAATAATGAGTCTAAAGATATTCAAAACTTCCTCCAAGAAATATTCCATCCTACAAATCAATATTTGTATTGATGGATTCCACTTCTAAATACAAAATATATTTATCTATTAAATCAGTAACTCAATTGCTAAAAACAATTTGCAACTAATTCAACCATAACAATTATTACTGTAAAATAATAATAATTACACAAGACCGGAAAATGAAGGACCACTTATTTGAACTACATTCTTTAAAAAGCAGTGTTTAACAACAGTTGCCAAAACATAATTTTTGTTTCCACAACATTTCCGTAACTCAAACAAATCTGACTACAGATAAATACATACTTTTAACAAAAGATCTGAAAAAAAAACTAAAGCAAAATTTAACAACTTTAAAGCTACAGACTACGAATTATATAAAATGCCCAAAAAGTCTTTCATAACTTTGAACTTATTAAATAAATTTTTATTTATATAAATAACACATTTATTGAACTAAAATATGAAAGCGCATTGGCTATATATATATATATATATATATATATATATATATATATATATATATATATATATATATATATATATATATATATATATATATATATATATATATATATATATATATATATATATATATGTGAACAGGATCCAGAAAATTAGTTTACTCATATTTAACTGAAGACTTCTAATAGCATTAAGAACCTTGGTAATGCTTCTTCAACATTAATAATAATAATAATAATAATAATAATAATAATAATAATAATAATAATAATAATAATAATTATAAAAAAATAATGTACTATGAGGTTAATCAATCTTGATTATTATTTAAACTTAAAACTAAAAAACTTGGAAAATAATAATTGTATTTATTTTTTTATTAATACTATTAAAATTATAATTACTTGTACAATATTCAAAAAAAGACCCCAAAATTAAACTATACTGAAAAAAAAAAAAAAAATATATAATATATATATATATATATATATATATATATATATATATATATATATATATATATATATATATATATATATATATATATATATATATATATATATATATATATATATATATATATATATAAAACATTTATTTTTATTTTCTTAATTCACTTCCATTTCTCTATCCTTCGACATTCATCTTTGCTTCTTGATCGTAGGATATTGGAGTCTTTATATATAAAAACTCATTGTCCATCCTTAAATGATCAACCTTCTTCAATTGTTCAATTTAACACAATGATGAAGTCCTTATTCCCATTTGTATTATTTACTAGTGTTGCAAAATTCTATTCCCATTTGTATTATTTACTAGTGTTGCAAAATTTCGATTTGTCTTTTTATTTTCATATTATTACTATATATATATATATATATATATATATATATATATATATATATATATATATATATATATATATATATATATATATATATATATATATATATATATATATATATATATATATATATATATATATATATATATATATATATATATATATATATATATATATATATATATATATATATATATATATATATATATATATATATATATATATATATATATATATATATATATATATATATATATATATATATCGTCGTCTTGGTGGTGAAAAGAGCCAAGCCACATTTTTTAGGTAATTGAGTTAGCTGCATCACATGAACCAAAAAATAATGAAAAATACAGTGGTGAAGAAAGCCAAGTCCTCCTTTACTTATAACCTTAAATTTCGCTAAAATAGATATAAACAAAACAATAATTTACATAAAAGTTTTAAACTTTATTCTCCTTTTTCTCCAAATAACAAGTGTGTGGCTTAGCTTCCTTCACGTCCAATACGACGATATATATATATATATATATATATATATATATATATATATATATATATATATATATATATATATATATATATATATATTAATACCTATATTATTACCATATTATTATTATTGTAAATATTTTATATATATAGTTAATGAATTTATATTTGGATTGCATTTTAAAATAGAAATTTGTAAAATTTAGTTTGTGCTAAAGATGGACCGAGATAAGGTTTGAAACGTTCGTTGAATTAAAAGAGTATGTGGAAACCTTTAGTATTGGCATTAACCTTTTTAATTAGATTAAGGTTCACTAGAAAAGAAGTTATCTCAACTATATATATATATATATATATATATATATATATATATATATATATATATATATATATATATATATATATATATATATATATATATATATATATATATATATATATATATATATATATATATATATATATATATATAACCAATTTTGAAAAGTATGTGTGTTTATAAATTATAAAATTTAGGCCAGAACTGTTAAAAACAATTATTGATGATGATGATATTATTTTTATCATCTCAACTGTATTTGTGTATAAAATAATGCCATATGATTACCCATCTTTTAATGTTCAATCTAGATTATCAAAAAGCTACTGACAAGAGAGCCAGATAGATTTCAATATAATTTGTGTAAAGTGGTTGCTTAACAATTCAACAAATTGTGTAAGAACAGATAAATGTAGTTAAGATATATTTACACTTGCTTAAATTTTAGGTAGCTTAAATCTACCACCAATTTCAATATCATCAATATATATATATATATATATATATATATATATATATATATATATATATATATATATATATATATATATATATATATATATATATATATATATATATATATCAGAGCAGAAATTCCCCATACACACAAGACCTCAGTAGAATAAATTGAATAAATCAAATGGCAGACTACATTAATGGACAACATCCCTAAAATCAAGGCATTTGAAAGAGTGCAGGAAAATTCAGGAAATAAAAATATTAAAAATACATCATATAACATTTTATGGTACATAAAAGAATGAGAATGTCAGGAATGACAAGTTGAGCGAGGTCTGAAAAATATAATGAAATCTGAATGGCTCAAAAGTGGTGTTTAATGTAAATAACAAAATAACAATGAAAACTAATCATTTGACACATGTAAAAGATTAGAGTCAGATAGTGTGAGTAAGCTGGTTATGCAAATATCCCCAGACTCCTGTCTTTCTGAGACTATACGGAAAGATTTACTCTAACGTTAAGACACGATTCCAAAGGAAGATCCTATATATAACAAAATGCCTCTATTTGGTGAGCATTCTGAAATTTACCCTTGAAGGCCTTCCAAGAAAGATAATTGATAAGAAAAAAAGTGGGTCTGATTTGGGAATTAACTTTGTGAGGAACATTGAATTATATAGAATGAAGGAAATCAGTTTTTGAGACGTTGGAAGCACCCATGTTTGTTGTCTGACTAGTGACAAAACAAAATGTGCTTTTAACTCCTAATCGGAATATAGAAAATAAATGCTTTCAATACCTAAAAAACTGGATTGCCTTTATCTTTCTAAAACTTATTTTTTAAGGTAAGCTGGCCCAAGAAGATATGTTGGATCTCTTTAAAAAAATAAGTGTGATTCAAGATTACATCGTTTGCATAAGAATGGATAGGTGATGAAATTCAAGGCAGGTCATTAAAATGCAGAACAAAAAGGGGGTATAAGACAGAATAGAACCTCAGAAATAACACTTTGAATAGTTTCAAAGGAAGAATGATTTCTTTCTGCAACTATCAAGAACCCTCAAAACGGAAATAAACATTAGGCTACAGAGAGAAGGAAGTAGCAGATTAAGATAAAGGAAATAAGGACCTTATCATTTTCAATAAAAAATTCTTGACATCTTGAAAATATATAAAATAACTTAACCAATAGAGAAAGAGAAACTGAGAATTGGAAGTGGCATTCTTCCTTAGAAAGAAGTTAGCAGGGAAAATATTTGTTCACATAAAGAAACATTTCGAAAAGTGGTCCAAGTTAAGGAGCACAAGTTTTAAGAGTCAGTGCATATATATTATTGGAATTGTATACATCATAATGATAAGACCGAGAAAGTGCAATATACGTCATTAGAAGAAATTATTAAACCACACACAAATAAATTTGAGGAAGGTGAAGGACTATTTCATAATCATTAACGAGGAATGGTGCCAGAATCGCCTACGGTAAATGCAAAAGTTTGGGAAAACATTATTCTATCTGAAGTTAAGTGTGCAAGGAAATTATCAGGGGAAATATGAATCAATGAGAAAGAGGAAGATGTAATCGACTCAAACGGTAGAGTGATTAACTCACGTGCTTGACGGCGTGGGTTCGATCCCACTTGGGTATCCTAGGTATATACTACCTAGAAAAGTTCCTCTTCACGAATAGGGCAATGCCCGTGAAATGTGAACTTTTTATTATAATAATAAAAAAAAAGGTTACAACTTACAAATGGTACCAGAAAAAAAATTGGGAGAATGAACAAGAAAAATTATTGCATTTTTAGGAGAGAGAAAAAGTCTTTCGCACGGCAGAGATAAAGTTATCACAATTGCTGGATGATATGTAAGAAGAGTTCAAATTGGCAGATAAAGAGTCAATAGAATGTACAAGAATTAAAAATCAAACCGAGGTTAATGAGCTCCTGTAGAAAAATATAATTGGTTCCGAGAGATCCATTTTCGATGAATCAATACGAGTCCCATGGAAGTCACAAGAAATAGGATAGAACTGCTACAAATATCTATCAATATCACAGCGTCTTAAACTTCGGCTTCAATTTTATTTTTTAACGAAATGCTGTGAAACTTCTGAATATGCATTAGTGAAGTCTTTGAATTAATCTAAATTAATGAGAACAAACTGATATGAAACTTCAAGATCTTAAAGAGTACCTTTAAAAAGAGATGTAATTATGATATATTTACCCTTAACTAACACGAAATTCTTATTTACCAAACATATCTATAGAACAATGACAGAACTTTTACATGCTTGAATTATAATCAAGTTTTTCCATTTTTATTGAACAGAATCCCTGAGAAATACTCAGGAAGTAAAAATATTTCACCACCAAATATTTTCAATATCCTAACCATTAGGCTTAAAAGTTACGTAAAACGGTAGTGTGTACAGGGTGTTTCAGAAGTTTGCCGAACTTGGAACCGTGATTGAACATACCCCAGATATTTTTTTAAAAAACTCTATGAAGAAAGGTTCCAAAATGCACATTTCAAAAATGACAGTGATTCGAAATTCGAATAAACTTTACAACAGGAATGTAACTCAGTACAAGCGTATAATCATCTAATGAAAGCAGGTAGCTATGAAGAGACTGTATGTATAGTATTGCAATATATACACAATAATGTGTAGCCCAAACATGAACACAGGAGGAGGGCACACACGACAGCTATGTAGTACAGCGTATGTAATAAATAATATACTTGGAGAAAGGTCGAACAAAGCAGCCAGTGTGGCAAGGTTTTTGCGAAAAAAAATCATATTCGAAGAATTAAATAATTAAGTATCACATACATTTGAGATTCTCGTAATATCAATTTTGTACAGCGATACTCGCCTCGTTGTATCATGGACTGACGAACAGATTCAGAATTATAGGAGTGATCTGTGTAACGTCAAAGGCTTGGTTTATATGGTCGCAAAGAGTGTCGACAGTTGGAAGTGGTATTGATTATACAAGTTATGGCAAATGGCCACAAAAGAAATAGTCCAAAGGATTGTAATTGTGTGTGCTGGCTACGCAATCGGTTCCCCTTTACTAATAAATTGGTTTGGAAACTTATCATTAAGGTAATTAACTGTCTAGCTATCAAAGTGTGGCAGAGCACCGTTCGTGGATAAACCAAAGGTCACGTAGAATAGTTTGTGAAATATCGTCCAGAAAGTTCGTCAGCTATTGCTACAAAAATCACCAGTACGAATGCCAGGATTATGTATTAAGCAAAAAAAAAAAAATAAATAAAAAATAAAAAATAAAAACATATGACCACCAACGAAACTGGATCGGTTCACTGATCCTATATATAACATGAATTGGAGTTGGCCCATCAAAGTTCATTATGAGTATTCATTACTGAATCTCTTGCAAATTTTGCCTCATCTGTAACGACGACACAGGAATGAAACTGTGGACCGTTTCTCTGTTAGAAAAGAAAACCCTTGACAAAATTATAACCATGATGAGTAATTCTTCAGCGTTAGAGAGTCTGTACTAGCTGCACATGAAATGGGTAGAGTTGTTCTTGAAAGGTTCTCCATACTGTCGCATGAGAAATATCTAACGTTGTAGAAAATCTGAGCATGATGGTTCTAGGTTGTTGAGCAATGCTATCTGGAACATTCTCCTCCCACTACAGAAGTGCAGATACCTCGTAGCATCACAGTCGGTGGTTTAGCGTCGATAAGTGTCATACTCCCCGAGACGCTGGTGAATCACAGCAAATTTTCCTTAGCCGGACATGGTTGAATTCTAATTCTCAATCACCTGTTCATAAACAAAATGAGTATCGGTCAAATTCTACGATGGGTACCACCATACCACGAGATTATTTGTCAGATAGCGGCAAACTTACAGGTACATTAAATGTTACTGAGAGTTTGAGGGTATTAGTTTGGCAAGATATGTGAAATAGAATATACTTGGTTGCTTTTAACATCCAAAACCTATAACGTAACCTACAACACGATATTATACAGTATGCTGAATGGTCTTACACACATCATGAGTCACATCACTTGATGTCGTGTCAGTTTGTATCCATAGCTACCCACGACAGGTTATCTCATATTATACACTTGTGCCGGGTGGCATTCCTATTCTGGAGATGGTACAAGTTTTGAGTCCCTTAAATTATGAACAGTTCATTTTGAGACTCTTATAAATAGACTTTTTTTTATGGTTGGGATCTGTACAATAAAGGGTCAAAGTTTAGCTAAGCAATTCTGAAACACACTATATATATATATATATATATATATATATATATATATATATATATATATATATATATATATATATATATATATATATATATATATATATATATATATATATATATATATATATATATGGGCTAAATGTGACTTTTCAGGTAAGTTCTAGTTTAAAAAGCTAATCTTTTATTATTTATTACCATAAAGAATTAATACCTCACAACGTGATATATAACTGGATCGATACTAGCGTGTTTCACCTCGGAACAAGGATATAATCAGCATTTTGATTTTGAGGACCTAAGTTTGTGTCATTTGTTGAATTAAAATGCTCTCTAATTTTATTTCTCTTCCTTTCCAATATATATATATACTCGTATAATCCCAAAAGTAAAATACAATACAAAAACCGGTGACATATAGGTAGCCTACTTCACAACAGTAGGCAACCTTTTAAGTAATGCCATTTGATTTTTAAGAATAGCCTAACTACTGACAGAAAATATATCAGCAAAGCGTGTATCCGCAAAAGTCTGACAACAATCCACCTTATTTCAGGTACACCAAAAATTCGTCTTAAATATAAAAAGCCTTCGTACGCAATGAATATTAATTCCAAAGGAACCAAAAAGTTTCTTCAAAAAAATAAACTGGCAACATTTCTACAAGTCTCAAGCCTAAAGTGAACTTTCCTTCAAAAAAAAAAAAATTTTTTTTTTATTTTTAACAATATATATGAATGAAAAACTTTAGGCATCGAGCCATTTTAACAATCGAACTCTTAATTCTAAAAATTTAATGTAAAGCTGTTAACAACAAGGTCTATCGACATACGCTTTAATACTTAAGGGAATAATGTTTTAAACTAAGTTACTAACCTTGAAGCTTCCAAAATTAGGAATATTTTAATAGATAAAGTGGTTCACTGATCCTAATAAAGTATATCGAATTATATAATTGCATATAGAAAAATTATATGCTAGAATTATGTCAAGTAAGAAATTCGGCTGGTTCGTCGTCTGAATCGTGACGCAAAAGGGATGAGGAACGTATAGGTAAAGAATGGGCGGAGCTTCGCAGCCGTGACTGCATATGTTCTACTTGAACTTGAAGATTTTCTACTGTTTCCTGCAATTCATCGTTCGATCGTTGAAGTTTTCTGAAAAATAAATTCATAAATTACATAAATAAAAAAATAAAAAAAAAAAAAAAAAAAAAAAATGTTTATAAAAATATGAATAATGTTTATCCTTCGTTCGTCTTGCGTTAACATATTCTCTAAACATTTCATCTCATTCTACTCCACTTTTCTATTCATAATCTTTTTTCATCTTGATATTTCATGTATCTCTTCATTCATTCGTGACAATCAAAGGAGTAATAATGATAATTATTTCCAGAACAATCTTATATAAAAGAACAATGACGAATTTTATTTCAAGAACCTAACCAATTACCTCACTCACAAAATATTCCGTATTTTACATCTTCTCTTGCCTGTACTTTGGTTAATTATTGAGAACCCTTTTTTCTTTTGATTACTAACAGGTCAATTAAGATTCTTTTTAATTAATCAACTGTTTTTAAATTTTTTAATAAAGCGTTTCAATTTATAACGTCTTTAAAAGTTCAACAATTGATTATTATTATTATTATTATTATTATTATTATTATTATTATTATTATATATTATTAATAATAATTATAATTACAATAATAATAATTCATTTGTAAGTTTATTCAAGCTGAGAATAATTACTATTTATATTATTTTAATAATATTGGTACATAATTTTTTTTTACATTACATTGCTAAATATTTACAAATCTATCACCATTTCAATGTATCTATAGAAACAAGTAGGTTAATTTCCCTAATATCAGAAAAGAGAATACCAACTGCAACACTGTGTTGCATCTTTGAGCCTCCGATATAGCACCTGTATTAATTAAATTTCGCAATTCGTAATGATGATAAAAATATTTTAAATAATAAGAATAATAATAATGTCTCTTAAATGCCGTTATAATTCTAACAGCAATAATAATAATAATAATAATAATAATAATAATAATAATAATAATAATAATAATAAGAGATATATAGAAATATAAAGGATAATTAAGAGAAAATTACCTTATATTATTAGATGCTTTATCGACTTCATCTTCGGAAGCGGCTAATTCTTTCTTTAACTCGTCGACTCTCGATCGCAACCTTTTCACTTCACTTTCGTATTGATCTGCTCGGCGATTACAGTGTTGTAGTTCTGTTGACTTATCAGACAATACTTTTTTAAGCTTACAATGAGAATGTTTCAACTCGGATAGTTCCTGTAAAGGAAAAATTTAAAGTCTAGATCAATTATTATTTATCAATTCTTAACATTACAGTGTAGAGAACGTAATTATGACTACTAAAATTACCAGAAAACTTGGCTATTACTATTACTACTAATAATAATAATGTTAAAATAATTATGTAAGTTTAACATATTTACTGATTTACTGTTAAGTGAAGAGTAAAATTGAGTAATATTTATAAAAACAATCAAATTTTGAGTGATATTTTTAAAATAACAATGAAAAACACACGGTGATTACTCAACACCCGATATAAAATAATTCTAATCTATCATTTTCCCAATTTAACTTGCCGACAGAAGCACAAAATATATGATGGAAACCTTTAAACAAGTTAGAAATCAAATTTTTTTTAGGATATCTGATTTCCATTTAAAAAAAAAATGTCTAAAACTCAGAAGAGTAAAAAAAATTGTCGCAAGATGTGTTAACATTCTTAGCTCAATTATTTTTATTGAGAAATAATGCTACACTCAGCCAAACAGTCATGACATATACAAAGCTCTAATATTAAAATGTACAAAAGTGATTCAAAATATAACTTAATTAAATTATTTTTGAACATTGGTCAATATGAGTTATATGTAAAAGTGGTGAACAAAATGGTAATTTTCACTTCCTACATAAGAAATCTCAAAATTGAAGAGTTAAGAAGCTCCACTCTGCAAGCAGTGAGATCTAGATCTTCTAAATTTAGAAGGTGATCATATATGGAATTACTTCTTGAATAGTTTTAAAGAATTCACCACATTGGGAAAGTTACCCAAGATTGTTAACCAAAACTAATTCACTTGCAAATGACTTCATAAATGTAACTTGAAAGTTCTAGCAACGATTGTGAACTAAAGAAATAATACAACCTTTAGAACCTACTTTGCAATTTCTTATACAAAATCAAGATATTATAACAAAAAATACTGTAGATTCAAACACTTGTAACACACTAAACTTTTGCTACAAGTAGGTATACAAATTTGTGGGAAAAATTTACTACTCATGTCTTTAAATGGAAACTAAAAATTTTCCCCTGAAGGAGGCTCTTTTTAATTCATTACAGTTTGTTTGTGGCAAAATGCTTATAAACCTGTCTAGACAAATGCACACCACTAAACCAGTAAAATGAAGCAATAAATAAAAAAATAAATAAAAAAAATAATAATTTCTTCCTTACATAAACAGCAAATTCACTGAAAACATTTCCACTTGAATAAATTCTATTGCAGTGGAATTTGAAATTTCCACTGATGATCCAAACAACAAATAAACAATGTTATAGATTAACTTAATAAGCTACAAATTTAAAAATAGAGGTCATACATCAAAGACAACTTTCAGCCATACTCATTTTAATTTATAAGCCAATTATACCGTTCATGTTTGGTTTGGTTTAAATCTTTGAAGCAGGGTTCAAGCTATCGATCCTATAATCAGTGAATATCTTCTACCTGGTCAATAAATCAAATAACACCCTCCTGTTTACTAAAGAAATCTTGCCCACTCTTGTAGTTTTTAAGTTTGCAAGTTCTCCTTCGAAATAATAAAAATAAGGATGATGTTGAATATTATTGTTACAACATAAAAGGGACTGAATAAAAGAAAAGTAAACAAATTTCACTGATACATTAAGTGAACAGTCTCTTTAAATGATTTATAATACTTATAATCATTCTTAACATCATATAATGTAAAAGCATATAATGTAAATATATTCAGAATTTAAAAAAAAGAAATATTCAAAATAAATTTTTATATAGTTCAAACCTTCTTTAAGAAAATGGTACAATATATACAATCCAATACTCTATTTTCAGCATCGGCATAGTTATTTTCGCAAGCTGAAAATAACTCAACATATATATCAAGATTAATATTTCAAAACAACATTTAACAACAAAAATTTTCCATGCAACCAAAAGAGAACTTATTTCACTAAAGATCTTACCTTACTCTTCTCCACTAGTTCATCTTTTAAGTTCCCAACATCAATGTCTGTTACATGAGAAGACATCTTGTTCCTTTTGTCTAGTCGTTCCTCTAAATCTGATATCTGTGAGCGCAATTTCTTTGTTTCTCTTTCAAGGCCCAGTTTCTCACTTTCCAATCTTTCGCGTTTGCCCCATTCAGCTGCATTTTCTTCCTGAAGTCTTTCCAGCTCACCTCTCAGGTCGGCTAACCTTATATTAAAAGGGCATGTAATCATATGTTTTGCTTATAATATCAAATCAAAATCAAAATCAAAATCCGCCCCCAGGAAGGGTTGTTAGCCCTGTCAGTAGGTTCATTCGAGGATGAACCGAGGATTTCACGGGCCGACGGAAAACATCCACTGACTGGCCAGGTCTATCACGGATGCCGACTTTGATCTCACCTGCATCGAGCATTCCGCAGGTGCACTTATTATGCATAAGTAGGCGGGGCTAAGTGCAAGAGAGAACTGCCCAAATTTCTATACTCCGACCAAGCCTCGAACCCTGGATCTCTCGCTTGCTAGGCGAGTGCTCGATCGTCCTAGCCGCTTGCTTTATATATATATATATATATATATATATATATATATATATATTATATATATATATATATATATATATATATATATATATATATATATATATATATATATATATATATATATATATATATATATATATATATATATATATACACACCTCTTGTGAAAAAAAAGAGGCTAAAAGCATACATGAAATCCACCAAAATTGGGAAGACCATATCAACATCCAAATTAAAGGTCAACATGAACCGATATACAATGTTTCAAAGGGAGCAGCAAATCTATTACAATACATGTAAGAATGAATATAACGGTTAAGTCTGTGGTAAGAGAAATGGGCAGAGAAAATATGAGTCTTTGTGAATAGTAGAATCATTTGAGGATTTCTAAAAGTAGGAAGTATGTGATTAGGGAGCTCAGAAGAGAAGTGCCCATTGTAATAGCGATAATTAAAGGGGATTGAAGCAACAGTTCGATGGTCAGAAAGAAAGTGGAGAGTCAGTGAGAGATTAAGATGGTGGAAGGCTTCTAGACTCCATCTACCCTTTCAATAGGAGCTGTATGAGAGGAACCACACCAGATATGTTACGCATATT
Source organism: Armadillidium nasatum (assembly GCA_009176605.1). Classification (NCBI taxonomy): domain Eukaryota; kingdom Metazoa; phylum Arthropoda; class Malacostraca; order Isopoda; family Armadillidiidae; genus Armadillidium; species Armadillidium nasatum. The sequence goes on along the minus strand of SEYY01001095.1, from coordinate 419,960 downwards.
TAATACAGAAACAAATGATACCCCTACACAAAGCAATTAACCAGGAAAATGTAAAAATAATCTAAAGATGACTCAAAACATAACCACTTAGAGTTTGGTTCCTAAGTGAAACTATGTGACCCTTCCAAGAAATGTCATAAGAAAAAGAAATATAAAAAAATACTAAGTTAAAGGAGAAGATTTAAATTGGGTTTTTTGAGATGATATAATTGTGTGGAAGACTATGTTGAGTAGATAAATGAAGGATTGAGCTTTTAAGACACTGAACTGAAGAATTCATATATGGAAAGAGCTTTTAACAATATAAGAAGAATTCGAAGTATGTAGAGTTTATTTTAAAGACTATCAGGAGCAGAGGTAGGGAGCTATAATATCTGTTCAAAGTTGCTGTGGACAGAGAAATGATAGGTGAGCTGACCTGATGTGTCTTAGAAATTTTGAGAAAGCTTTAGTGGTGGTGAATATGGAAATCACCCAAACTATTGATTTCAGAGAAAGAGAACAAGAGAAAATGTGCTCTAATTTGGAGTTTAGTTAGATGATGAATTTAAAATCGTATGTATAGTTAAGATAAAAAACTAAACAGATGAACTTACTTGTGAACTAGAAAAAATTCAGAAAACTTCCAATTGGTAACACCAGAACAGACAATGTCATTAGGTACATATATATTGATCACCGTTAGATAAAAATTGAAGACAGAGAGAGTAAGAGGGAACATCTGAGTTTAAAAACAAACAAAAATTGATACCTACCTAGAAGAAAAGTTGTGTTTAGCACAGTATAAATTAGAATAAAGAATGAACGTTGCTGAAGTTAATGAATAAAAAATATGAAGTGCCAAAACGTCAAATCCGTGGCGACAACAATCCCACCGCCAGGCTAGAGATCGTTAGCTCCCAAAAGAAAATAGATAATGGAAAACCATTTATCCATATAAAACAGCTCTTCTCCTGTGGCTTCTCCGAGAGTATATATGGCGTAGCCATTTTAAAAATTGTCAAAAAGAAAGAGTAAGTGATTGTGTGACTAGTACGTGTGATGTGTAAGGATTGAAGAACGAATCATCTATAAAGACTTTTTGTAAGGCCGAAAACAAGCTGGATAAACATTCTATGTGTCAAAGTTACTAGCCATTGAACGCTGGATTGCCGAGAAACATTCTGGTCCATCAGTCCATATACAGATAGTTACAATAAAAGAGCTGTAACAGCGCACTAAATTACTATTTATGCTGTGGGGTGAATCTCTACATAGTGGAAGATGTTAAAACAAAATATAAAAGAATCATGACAATGACAATGTGTGAATTGTAAAGGAACCCTTACATTACATTAACGCTATATATATATATATATATATATATATATATATATATATATATATATATATATGATATATATATATATATATATATATATATATATATATATATATATATATATATATATATATATATATATATATATATATATATATATATATATATATATATATATATATATATATGATTCAGTAAGAACTTTTCCAGATTTGATTTTCTTTGTTAAGAAAAATGTTGTCATAAAGAAAATCAGAATTCAACAAATCTAGCAATGTCTATAAAATGATGGATGGATAACCTTTTAGTGGATGCAAACATAATCACGGTGGAGAGGAAGTCTACTGATATTTTCGTAAATAGGATTGGTGGGTACTGAAAAGTAAGTAGAAAAGTTCCATTAATAGATTAGAATAAAGCTGAATGAAATTTCTCAATTGTTTAAAGTTTTATCTTGAGCATCATGCAAGAAAAGTTGTGATAAGATCAATTATCATGCGCAATTTAGCCCACAACCTTTTAAAGACTTTATGCTACAATCTAACATACTATTAATATTGAGGCTTTCAAGAATAGCAAAGTGTATTACAAAGCGAAAAATGAATTTAAAAGACATTAGCAATTGAATGCCTTCTGAAAGTAAAGATTTAAAATCTGGTTAAACATATCCAAAGATGGTTAAAAAGTAAATATGAAAACGGAAATGCTTCTTAAAACAAGCTTTTAAAATAGGAAACCAAAAAATTAAGGTAATCATTTTTAATAGTTCAAAATACTAATGCTAGTTTTAGTTTCTATTCTCTTTGTTTTTAATATCTTCTACTTTCACAATTCATTGCTACATTATAAGCCTTGAAAATAGGTAGAAGAATTGTCGACCGAAATTAGTAAGTAATAAATATAAAAAATAAAATGCTTAGATTTGTTTAGGACTTATTAGCAATTAGCAATCATAAATTTCTGCATCTGGTATATATATATATATATATATATATATATATATATATATATATATATATATATATATATATATATATATATATATATATATATATATATATATATATATATATATATATATATATATATCCTCCGGTGGGCAAAGGCCGGAGGCCCACCGAATTCCATCGGAGTTGGAAAAATACTATTCTGGTAGAAGGTGGCCGACGTGTCCAGATACAAGGCGTTTGAAAGTATGCAAGTCAAAGGAAGTTGGGAAAACAGATAAAGGGAGTGTGTTCCAGACTTTACCAGTAGAGTATATGTAAGATTGAGCATAGCGGTTAAGTCTGAGGTCGGAGAATTGGACAGAGAAAGGATGAGACTGTGTAGAAAGGCGTGTCGCCCGGGCTCTTCTCAAAGGAGGAGGTATGCGACGAGAGAGTTCAGAAGAGTAGTGTCCGTTGTAATAGTGATAGTATAGAGAGAGTGACGCAACAATTCGACGGGCAGAAAGAGATTGGAGAGAGTTAGTAAGAGCAGGAGAGTTGATGAGACGAAATGCCCTAGACTCCACCTTCTCAAGGAGAACTGTATGAGTGGAACCACCCCAGTGTGTGACGCCTACTCCATACAGGGGCGAACAACACCCCTATACAGAGCAAGCAACTGGGGTGGCGTGAAGTAATTCTGAAGGCGCCTCAGAACACCCAACCTCTTAGAAGCTTGTTTAGAGAGAGAAATAATGTGATCTTTCCATGAAAGATCACGAGAAAAAGAAACACCGAGAATATTAAGAACAGATGAAGGTTTGAGTTGTGTGTTTTCTAAGAAGATATCATAGTTGTGTGGAAGATTGTGTCGAGTGGAGAGATGGAGGAACTTCAAATTAGCAATGTTTTCTCTGCCCCAATTTGAAATACGTGAAAGATCAGAGGTTAGTTGCTCCAAGGCTACCCTTCTCGAGTATAATAACTGCTGTTGGGATGGACGTCTTTTAAATTGAAAGGAGTAATGAAGTGTGGAGTCATCAGCATAGGAGTGGATAGGAGATGAAGTAATAGAAAGAAGATCATTAATGAAAAGTAGAAAAAGTGTTGGGGATAGGACAGAACCCTGAGGAACACCACTGTTAATAGGTTTAAAGGAAGAACGGCGGCCGTCTACAACAGCAGCTATAGAACGACCGAAAAGGAAATTAGAGAGAAGATCACAGAGGGAAGGATAGATACCGAAAGAGGGGAGATTGGAAATCAAAGCTTTGTGCCAGACCCTATCGAAGGCTTTCGACAGCAAAGGATTCACCGAAATGCCGAAGAGCGGAGGACCAAGAGTCAGAGAGAAGGGAAAGAAGATCACCAGTAGAGCGTTTTTTACGAAAGCCATACTGGCGATCAGAGATAAGATTAGAAGAATTGAGAGGTTTCCAAATCTTCCTGTTAAGGATTGATTCGAAAACTTTAGAGAGAATGGATGTCAAAGAAATGGGACGGTAGTTGGAGGGTTGAGAGGGATCCCACTTCTTCAGCACAGGCTGAATGAGCGCATGTTTCCAGCAAGAAGGGAAGGTTGAAGTAGAAAGGCAAAGGCGAAATAGTTTACCAAGGCAGGGTGCAAGCTCGGAAGCACAAGTTTTGAGAACCACAAGAGGAATACCATCAGGACCGTACGCCTTCTTACTATTAAGCTCAAATAGAGCTGAAATAACGTCTTTAGAAGAAATTATAAGTTTAGGCATGAAAGAGTTGGAGGGAGTTGAAGGAGGAGGAATAGCTCCGGAATCGTCTAAGGTAGAATTAGAGGCAAAAGTTTGAGCAAAGAGTTCAGCTTTAGAAGAAGGTAAAACAGCAGTTTTGCCGTCGGAAGATACTAAAGGAGGGAAAGAGGAAGAAACAAAGTTAGAGTTGACATTTTTTGCAAAATGCCAAAAAGAGCGTGAGGAAGAGGAACTAGAAAGATTATTGCATTTTTTTACGGAGAAAAGAGTTTTTGGTGTTACGAAGTAAAGATTTTGCACGATTCCGGAATGAAATATATATAATTGATTACAACTTGAATGAAAGATGAATTTGTAAAATACCTCCGATCTATGAATTCTCTTGAAGATGCTTCATCTAACATCTCTAACTGTAGTGTTTGCACTTCCTTTTGGTGAAGAGCACGAAGAGCTACCAATTCTTTAACTGCTTCTTGTCTCGATGCCCTAACATCCTCTAGCCTTGCTCGTAGTTCACCTACTTCTGTTTGCCACCTCGAATTTTCTCTATCAAGTAAATTTTTCTCCCTGCATCCAGTACATAAAAAATTTAAAATTACACAAAAATAAGTGCTACTTTTGAAAGCATAAAAGAATAAAAAATTTAAAACAATAAAAAATTATTTATATTTTTTAAGCAAAGATTATTATTATAAAATAATTAATACTTTTTAAAAAACTTTAAGATATAAACATTTAAAAATTATAAAAAAAAAAATTACTCTCTCTCCGCTTGAATTGTCTTGGTAGCTTCTTCAAGTCTTAGTTTTAGCATTGTAACTTGCTGTTCAAGTGATTCTTGTTCGGGTGTTATGCCACTATCATCTAATCCAGAACTACTAACAGCACTGAGGCCACAACCTCCTCTCCATCTTCTACTAACAAAACCATCACTAGATCGAATTGATTCTGCATACCCAGTTTCACTACACTCACTCGTTCCACAAACTTCACTAAGAGGGTCTGAAATTGCTGAGATTCTTGGGCTGATGTGACAAGCTTCTGGGAGAGGATCTGACATAGCAGAAATCCTATGTGAAGGAGATGGCTGACTACTACTATTCCCACTGCCGTTTCCAATAAGTGTATTATCAAAAGCTTGCTTCTGTTCTATGGTGTTTTCAATATATTTCGACTTTGAACTAAGTTTCTCCTCTACATCATTTTCTCTTAATAATAATTTAGAAGACTTTAAATCTCCCACTTGATTAGTATCCTTTTCTGCCATTTCTTGCAAGTATCCATCATTGTACAATTTCGTTTCTTTGTTAGATCTGCATTTCTCATTTAATTTTGAACTATCGTCGGCAGAATGAACATATACAGATACATTTTCTACACTTTTTGCTATGTCTTCTATACTTTGACACCCAAACATCTCCTCCAAAAGGTTAACATTTACTTCTTTATCGTTGCTTGAAAGATTATTTTGGCTTGCGGATATACTCGATGAAGTGTTCTTACTTCCATTATTATCTCTTTCAGGTGATTCAAAATCTTGATTTAAAGAAACCTGTAAAGGTATAATCATCATTACTGTTTCATATTTATGTAATGAAGGCAAAATCATTAAAAAGTTTGTCGCTTTAATCAATAATTTTTGTCTTAAATATCAGCATAAACATAATTTGCTGTGACTTTATTCATGAATTAATATTTCAACAAACTGAAATTACATGATGTGATAAGTTATCAAATGATTTCTTAATAATCATTTTACCTCGTTTCCATTTCCGAGTTTATTTATAAGACAGCTTTCTGTCTTTTTGTGATATTTTTGTGAGCTATTTTCATACTGTGACATTTGAGATTCAAGTTCATTATTTTTCCTTCGTAATACACCAGCTTCTCTTTGTAAAGCCTCTAGACGACACCTAAGTAACCTCACTTCTTCTCTGGCTTTATTCCTTTCACTTCTTACCTTAAGATAATTCAATAACTAATTGTTACAAATTTATAAAATAATAATTATATGTTAAATTGTTCAAATTTAAGTAAAGGAAAACAGTTTAGGTAAAAATAAGAAATCAAAATAAAACAAAATATAAATATGAATGGAAACTGATATACATTATATAAATACCCAATGCAATAGTTTTAAGCATGCAACAAATTAATAGTGATGCATACAAGAAAAAATTGCTACTACTACTACTAATAATAATAATAATAATTCATACTTTACTCCATTTTTCTCTCCAGTTGGCTGTGCAGTCTGACCACCATCTCATTGTTTTCTCCATTTGTGTAGCTCGTGCTCTTGCTTCTTCTAGTTCCCTCATCATTAGCTCCTTATGTGTATATATATATATATATATATATATATATATATATATATATATATATATATATATATATATATATATATATATATATATATATATATATATATATATATATATATATAAGATGAATACTGGGGAGGCGGCAAGATCTTTTTAATTAGTATGTAACTATAAATTTTTGTGGCAGTATCTGCAGTAACTTCGTAACTAAACTATTTTTCATATCTGGTTAATAAATAATACCCTGACATTTTAACTACAGCTATTAATGTTTCATAAATGAATCATACAAATAATAATAAGATATAAGTACATATAAAACTTTTTTATTATTATATACCAGTATATATATATATATATATATATATATATATATATATATATATATATATATATATATATATATATATATATATATATATATATATATATATATATATATATATATATATATATATATATATTACTCACCTGTTTATCATGCCAATGATAAGGTAAAGGAACATTTTCATGAGAGTGACTAGGTGAAGAATGGGAGTGAGTTGTAACTGTTGTTCCTTTTCTGGAGGGACCATTATTGCTTTGTTGAGCCATATTTGTAAGTATTAAAATATTAATTTTTCTTCTTTAATTCCTTTAGTAAAATTATGAGAGTTTTATAAAAGCCTTAACTCAACTACAAATGTCTGAGGTATATTTAAAATTATGCATAAGTCAAACTTACAAAGATAGGGAAATTATTTACATTAAATCAATTCATTATATACATAATATAATTTTAATATATATAAATAAATATATATGGTAAATTTTGTATTCATTTAGAGGAGTATTACTTATTAATTAAGCATATTTGAAGTATTTCCTGAAATCAAAAGAAAAAAAAAATTTAGTTTAAAATATTAAAATTAAAAGTAATCATGTGCAGTAGAATTCTGACATGGGATGGCATTTTGTCAAAACCCATGCTAAACACTCAAAATCTACATTGCAAAACAATAGTGAGAGCAAGTAAAATTTATGGGTGAAGTCAAAAGCACAGAAGGGAAATTAACCACCTTCTCAACACTCCTGAAAATAAATTTAACTTTGAGTGTAAAGGAACTACATTTTTTTGTTTCAACAGGAACTGAAACTTTCTATTTTTCCTATTTTCTTTCAACTCCATTTTACATTAATTTAATTTACCTATTCAGATTTCAGCAAAGCATTTGATAAAGTAACAATATGATGATTAAGATTATTAGTTAAATAAAACAATAATAACACAAAGGAACAAGAACACTAATGGCAATGAAGTTAATAAAAAGATAATGTTCATGTAATAATACAGATCTTTCTTTCTTTTTTTCTGGATGATAAAATTGAATTTTAAGAGTAACATAACTCCAAGAGTGAGTTTAATTTTCAATTTGGGAACTGAATAATTTTATTAAGATTAGAGGTCCCCTCTTAAGAAGCTACTCTTCAAGTTTTCAAGTTCAAATTCCACTGAACAAATTTATTTTTATAGGTTTTAAGTTTTTGAGAATGACTTAGGTATGTCTTAACTCTTAACTTGTTGAAGGTTTGATAATTCTCATCAAATTTGTCACGTGCATCCTTTAAAGCATTATTTAGGGACTCTTCTTGAGTTGAATGATTCTTATTAAAGGACGAGATCTTATATTTTGCAAAGACATTAATTTGATTTTAATAATTAATATAATTTGCTTCTTATTTGTAGGTTTTCAAATCCTTATTTTTTAAATTTAATTTATTAATTAGGATTTATGTATATATAATGGCATAATAGTATAAATGAGGATATACAAAACTACCAATGAAAATTTTTAACATTTCAATAGCAAAGAAAAGTACAAGGTAACAACTCAAATAAGGATTTTAATTATAACATAAAAAGAAGGTTACTAGAGTTTTCTGATGAATAAAAAACTTGGGTATGGTAATTGTAAGCAATCAAAGTGTTATAACAATTATTATAGAAGTATTTGGAATCTAGAAAGAGCTAACATTTCAGGTTTATAATCTGTAATATTTTTATAAATGTAAGGGGGATAATGATCGAGTCCTACAAAAGTTATGCTAGAATTCATTATGGTGTACAAGTTCAGACCACTTACCTAAGAAAGTACATTGACATGTTTGAGGTACTACAATGTGGAGCTACAAGAATAACATGATTTTTCAAATAAAGGTTATGCTATGAGATTGAATGAAATAAGCATGTGATTTATGTAAAGAAATTTCTTAGAGGAGGGATAGGATTCAAGTTCTTTATAAAAGAACATGATGGGGAAACTGGAGGTCACAAAATGAAAATAAAAAAATCATATTGTCAAGATTGGAGAAAACACTTCCCTTGAAGCAAAAAATAAAACTTTTAAAAATAGGTTGGGTAAGTATAGTATGTAAATAACTATATAGTTAATATACAATTTTCTTTTTACTTTATACTGTATTTGTTTCAATGGAGTTTCAAGTAGTAATTGTGTTGAAAAACAAAAAATTAAAAGTAAAAATTGCAAGCTTGAATTTACTGTAAGATAGTTGTAGTTGGGTATTGCATATATTTGATATATATTGGATATTAACCAAGCACTATCCTCATTTTAACTGATTAATAACAGAACAAATATTTTTTAATAATAATAATGAAATTGTTTTTATAATAACAATAATTAACAAGCAGCATCACTCACAATCCACCCAACTGCTTGAAGGTTTGAGCTTGATTAAAGGTTGTTAACAGGGTTAAGCACTCTGAGAAGCCTTTCACTGTCTAACAGAAACAAAAATTAGACATGAGAAAATGGAATGTTTAATATTAATAGAAGATAATAAATAGAATTGCTATATTTAATAATAATAATAATAATAATAATAATAATAATTTGTATACCATTTTTTACTTTTGTCTCATCTTGTTAATTCATGGCCACATCCTTAGCAGGTGTGTGATTTTTCTTGCTATATATATATATATATATATATATATATATATATATATATATATATATATTATATATATATATATATATATATATATATATATATATATATATATATATATATATATATATATATATATATATATATATATCTATATATATATATACACAATCTGAAGGAATTAAAGAAAAACCTTGAGACTATAGAATAACCAGGGCCCCATCCCAAGACTACCCTGGTCATTTTTACTGGCCCTTGCTAATAATCAAGGAAATCTGGGGTTAATTGCAAATTATACTTATTAATGGTGGATTATATCAAACAAAATATAAGATAATTAAGATTTTAATTCCATTAGTCCTTTGTTACTATTGGGTGGGGCAAAATGAATGCAACATAAAAGAGGAAATAAACTTCATTCACTTAAATCATTATTCACTATCAGAATTTTCTTGAACATTTACATCATAAGTTTTAGAATTTGGAGGAGTGAAATGTGTAATTTTTTTTTTTTAAAATGCATATAATCATTAATTTAATTGAATGTTGGCTATTCTACTCCTTCCTTATAATTAAATTAATCTCAATTAAAATCATATCTAATTTTCTTAACCTAAAATTTCAGTCCTTTTAACCTCTTTACAAATTTCAGGCAACCCCAACCCCAGCCTCTTTCAAATTTGGGAGACCACGGCCCTGGCAATATTCAAACCCCAGTTGGTACTTACTAGAGACACAATACAGAGCATTGAATAGAGAAATAAGAAGACTGGCAAGGAGGGATAAAAATGAAAGATGTGAGCAAATAGATGATGCCCAGAGAGCAATAGAAAAAGGAGAGATGAGAAATATATAAAATAATAAAAAACCTAAAGGGAAGGAAAAAGAGGAAGCAATTGTATTAGAGATAGAGTTATGATTCAGGAAGACAAAAAGGTTTTAGAAAGATGAAAAGAACATTTTGTGGAGAGTTGAACAGTAGTGAGGTGGAGGAGGTGGCAGATGAGGATGAGATTGGAGAGAGTATAGAGGAGAGGCAGATTGATGAGCAATCACCAACACCACCAACAAGAATATAAAATGCTGAGGCAATTTAATCAATGATGGATGGAAGAGCAGCAGGCATGGATGGGTAAAGAAAAAATACTGAAAGAGAGTTTGGAGAGCTTATAGGAAAGAATAGAACATCTTTTCAAACTAATATGGAAAAAAAAAAAAGTTATACCTGAAGAGTGGAGAAGAGGAAAGGTAATAACACTATAGAAAAAGAGAGATGCCACAAAATATGATGATCAGAGAGAAATAATTTTGCAATTTGCAATCAGTTCCAGGGAAAATATTCACTAAAATAATAATAAATAGAATAAATGAAAAGATAGATGAAAGATTAAGGAAAGAAGAAGCAGGTTTTAGAGAGGGAAGGAGATGTACAAACCATTATTTATAGTAAGAAACATAATAGAACAGTGTAATAATAAATGATTGGGTTGATAAACATATTTTACAGAAACTATGTGAATCTATTGTAGAAATGGGAGGAGAGTTGTGAGAGGCATTTGGGGTGAGAAATGGAGTCAGACAGGAATGCAACATGTCAGCAAGACTGTTCATTATGGCACCTGACTGAGTAATGAAAAAGGTGGTGAAGGGGAGAGTGAGAAGAAGTAGATGGAGAATGATGGAGCAGTTGGAATATTTAGATTTCACAAATACAAATGCTTCGTCAGCTATTAACATAGATACAAAAGAGTAGATAGATAGAATGTAAAAGTATGGTAGGGAGATAGGATTGAAAATAAACAAATAAAAAAGTGATATGGTGATAAATTAAGAGATATTTATCTAAAATTAAAATAGGAAAATTCTGGAGAAGGTGAGGGAATTTGACTATTTGGGATTAAGGTGACAAGAACAAAAGGATCAACAGAGGATGTTAAAAAGAGAATAGAGAAGGAAAGGATAAACTTCAACATGGTGAACAAGAAATGGAAAACCAAAATGTAAGTGTTGAGATTAAGAACAAATTTAAGACTAATTATTAGCAACATAAGGTTGGTTTTGCTGTATGGATGAGAAACATAAGAGTCCAGGTGGAGATGATTTAAGAAAGCTTAGTTTTTCAGAAAAAGTGTTTGAGAGAATGATGAGAAATTTCTGGCTTAGAATTATAAGTAATAAAGAATTGGAAACGAGAACAGGAATGGAGTATCTAAATGGAGAAATTAGAAGAAAGATATTTAACTATCTAGGACATCTGTGGAAAAGTAGAAATGAATTGGGGAAGGAAGCTGCGAGATGGAAACTGTGTGGACAAAGAGGAAGAGGAAGACCTGCAAAAAAAAAAACATAGTAAAGAACTATGGAGAACTACCTGAGGATGATGGGGGGGGGGGAGTTGGGGAGAAGATGGAAGAGCTAAGGATATAAGTTGTTGGAGGGAATCAGCTACAGCCTTATGTGCTAGAATCATCAGGACTTAAGTAAGTAGTTTAACCTCATTGGTAGTAAAAGTTCTAGAAAAAAATATTGAAAAATTAATTAAACTGAAAAACAATAAGTAAACACTAAGATTTTGCAAAACTTACAGCATTGTTTTAGGAAGGTAAATCATGTTAGACAAAGCTTTTGAAATTTAAAATTTATGAAGCATATTGTAGATTGAAATGAAATAAGGGAACCAGTTGATAGGTTATATCCTGGCAGAAGAAAAGCTTGTGATAATCTACCTTATAAAAAAAGGCTAATTTACAAGTTATCAAAATGTGGTTTAGGAGGGACTGTCTGTAAATGGGTACAGGAGTGGTTGAAAGGCAGGAGACAGTGTGTAGTATTAAATGGCAATAAATCATCATGGGAGCTGTAAAGAGTGGAATTTCTGTGTTGGAGCCTTTTCTATACATAATCTATATTAGTGATTTGAATAAGAGAATAAAATGTTCAGTTTCTAAGTTCACTGATAACGCTGTTTCCTATCCTAATAAAATCATTGAGGGATGTATGACAGTTCAAGATTTAGATAAACATCTTGGTTGGGCTGAAAAGTGGCAAATGAACTTTATAATAAAAAATGTAAGGTTCTATATGTGGGCTATTCTAATAAGAACTACAATTATGAAATGTATGGGGAATGGCTTGAGTCTGTGGATAAAGAAAAAGATTTGGGTGTGATTATCAGCAGTAGTTTTAAAGTGTCAGAACAGTGGTTTGAAGCTAGGAATAGAGCTAACAGAATGCTAAGAATTATAAACAAAAATGTTTATAATAAAAAACAGGAAGATCAAAATCTATACTGGCTATGTTAGATCACTGACTGAGTACTGTGCCAGGTTTGGCGCCTCATCTAAAAAAAAAAAATAAAAAAAAAGACAATATGCTGAAGGCAGTGCAGTGCAGTGCAGAGCAATGATTTTTGAATATGAAAATAAGTTACAAGGATAGGCTCAAGAAATTTGGGATGCTTTCTGTAGAAAGAAGAAGAAAAAAAAAAGAAAGAGAGACAGAGAGAGAGAGAGATCTTATGGGTTTTCAAAATATTGTAGTCAGATGATAATGTAGATATAAAATCTTTTTATAAGAATACAGTAAACTCATAAGTAGTCATAAAAAAAAAAAAGGTTTGCCATCTGGATGTGAGAAAGTATTTTTTTTCAGTACCGAGTGGTTAATTTATGGAATGATTTACCATAGTAAAAGTATTACTTAGTAACTTAGATCAATGCTATTATTTTAGGACAATCAGGAATCCATTTTTATTGCTGCAAAAAAGTAAAATAAATTTAAAATGGCTTCGTAAATAACAAAGGCTTATTTTGATAATCAAGAATATTTTTATATTTGTCTTTATATATTTTTTAATAAAAGTTTTACAGGAAAAACGATAATTTGTTAAAAACATTGCTTAATTAACGACACAACTTAAATGTTTAAAATAGGCAACTTTCTATGACAAACTTCATAAATAGTCGCCAAAATTTGAATTTAAACAAATGCAAAAGGGGCTTATCCCCATTTTGTCTATGAATCTCTCTATCCATCTGTATATATATTAGTATATAAATTTATATTATGGGTTTGTAATTATCTTTCAATCTTTAAGAAAAAAGTTGCTTCAATATATGGATGATCATGGTATATTATGATTGAGTTAACCTATCTTGGTTTTGACATTCATTTGAGGTATTGTAGTGTAGATGACAAATGCTTACAGTTTGGTTTGTAGATACTATATTTAAAAAAAATAATCATTTCCTACCATTAACTAAACAATTACCAAAGATTATATGCAAAGATAGAACTGTAACCCTACATTATCTTAAAGGAATAGGCACAAGCAGCTTTTTATTAATCTATCACTAGCCTAACTCTTCTATATACTTTTAATTCAATACTGAGAAAATGAAGTTATCTGTAAAGTGTAATAATTTAATGAAATTATTACTCTAAACATATAAAGATTATATATATATATATATATATATATATATATATATATATATATATATATATATATATATATATATATATATATATATATATATATATATATATATATATATATATATATATATATATTGTGTAGATATGTAAACAAAAATCTAAGTGCCATACATCCATTTAGTTATTTTTGGTATTTATTCAAGCACTAAAATCAATGTTTGTTCAGTTTTTTTTTAAACTTATTTAAATAATTTTAATAAATATAATCTTTGCAGCAATAGTAACTGGTCATATTGAATTAACAATAAGAAGCCAAGAGAAAAAGTTAATCACACTCTAAATTATTATGAAAACGTAAAGGTTATGAACCCCGAGCTAATCGCAAGCAATTACCCTTCACCTGTGAATGGGTCCCTAGTCCATCTTGAACACTGTCTTTATAACATATAATTTTTATCTCTGTTGACAAGGTTGCCGGATCTTCAACAATCTTGAATAATCATAGACTTTAATCAAGTAACAAGATCATTGGTCGAATTGAGTGTGTTTGCGTATTGTAATATTTTTTACCCATTATTCGGTGAAGGCACCCCCAAGTCAATTTGACTTTATACGGCATATGTAGTATTGAGCATGGATTTTTTTATAATCTTTCTTGAGCAAAGTTAGAACCCAACTAATTCCCAACATAGTTGGGAAATTACCAAAATGAAGGCCAACATGCCTGGCTTTACGACTTTTGAAGGTGTCACTCAAAGAAAGATGGAAAAATAGATAGAGTGAGTGTGTTCCAGACTATACCAATAGGATACATGTAAGATTGAGTATGAAAATTAGCTCTGGGGTCACAGAATTAGATAGAGAAAGGATAAGATTGTTTGAAAAGTTTGTCACACAACCCTTCTTAATGAAAAGCAGCGTTTGTTAAAATAGCAATAGTAGAAAGAAAGAAAGAAAGAAAGAAAGAGAGAGAGAGAGAGAGAGAGAGAGAGAGAGAGAGAGAGAGAGAGAGAGAGAGAGAGAGAGAGAGAGAGAGAGAATTCGACAGGTAGAAAAGACAAGAGAGTTCGTTCGTGAGAGAGAAACAGTTGAAATGACGAAACGCCCAAGAATTACCTTTTCAAGGAAAGATGTATGAGTGGAACCACTCAAGATGTGTAAAGCATACTTCATACAAGGGCGAACAGCACCACTATAAAGAGCAAGTAACAGTAGTGATGTAAAGAAATATTAAAGGCATTCGGAGCACAAAGCTTGTTTAGAAGAAGAACAGCTTGTTTAGAAAGAAAAATAATATTATCTTTCCAAGAAAAATCACGAAAAAAAGAAACACCAAGAAGATTAAGTACTGAAAAGGTTCAAGTTTTGTATTTTCAAAGAGGATAATATGTGTGAAAACAACCATGTTTTCTTTGCCCTTGTTAGAAATTCCAGAAAGAACAGAGGAAAATAGTAAAGTAGGAATGTAGAAGAAAGTATTCCAGAAAGTTGCTCCAGATTCACCCTCCTATCGTCAATTAATTAATTAAGGCATAGGAGTGGATAGGTGAGGTAATGAGAAATAAGGTCATTAATTGAAAAGTAGAAAAAGAATTGGAGATAAGACAGATCCCTGAAGAACACCACTATTAACATATTTAAAGGACGAACGGGGGCCGCCAGAAACAGCTACAATTGAACGACCAGAGAGGAAATCAGAGGAATGATCACAGAGAGAAGGAAAGTGGTAAAAGAAAGTAAGTTTAGAAATCAAAGCTTTGTGCCAGACTCTATTAAAAGCTTTCAATATTTCTAGCACCACAGCAAAAGATTCAAAGAAATGTGGATGAGCAGAGAATCAAGAGTCAGATAGAAAAGAAGATCACCGGTAAAGCGTTTTTAAAGAAAATCATACTGGCAATCAAAAATAAGAGTTGAACTGTCGAAGAACTGAGATGTTTCTAAATCTTCTTGTTTAGGATAGATTTGAAAACTTTGGAAAGAATGGTTAAAGAAATAGGACTGTTGTTAGAAGATTGGGAGTGGGGAATAAGAAGCAAAGTTAGGGCTGACATTTTTTGCAAAATGAAGAATTGGTGTGATGAGGAGGAACCAGAAAGGTTATTACATTTTCTACCTGGAAAAGAGTTTTTAGTCCAACGGAGAATAGATTTTGCACGATTCTGGAATGAAATGTAAGTTGCATGAGTTCCCGGAATTTAAAGACAGCGTAAATTTCTTAAACCTGCATTCCTGAGGCGAATAGCAAGAGAAAAAAACAGAGTTAAGACAAGGTTTATAAGATTTTAGTTGACGGGAAAAATTATAGAATGCACACCTTCATGCCAGAGACAAACACCTTTGTGCGTTCAGCACACTCTGAGAGATCCCTCCTACAGAATCAGTAATCATTCCAAGGGAAATCAAAACAAGTCCGACCCGTTTGTAACACTGAAACGCCAAAGGCAGAGGTCTTTCTTGAACTGAAAAGAGAAGATCGGAGGAACCCAGAGGTGGACATAGTTTAAGAATTTAAGGAGAAGGATTAAAAGTTTTAAAAAGGTCTAGAAAGTTGGATTCATCTCCTTGGCGAAATGTCACAAACCTTTCCTCTCAATAGGCGGGTGTCTTTCTTGCGGAAGACGTGAAAAGATAGGAGAGGATACAGAGATAAAAAGCGATCGGAAGAACCCAGAGGAGGATAGAGTTTGACAGTATAAGGAGAAGGATTAGAAGTGAAAAAAAAGGTATAATGTTGGGGTTATCTCCAAGACGATCAGGGATAATTAACAAAAAAATTAAAAAAGATTTTTAATGTAGTTTTTTTCTAAAAAAAATTTTTTTTGCCCGGAGGTGTCTTTTTCAAAATGGGAAAAGCAAATTTTCCACACCTGGGCATGTAAGGGCATATAACTCTTTTTCTGTAAAGCAGAGAACAAAACTCTGTTAGAAAGCTTTTGTATCCAATAGATTTTGGAATATACACAACAATTTCAGACTAAAAATATTTTTAACTTGGCCTCACCGTAGAATTAAACATACCGTAAATTTTCAAAAAAAAAAAACTTTTAAACGGTTAATCAATCCCTCGTAAAAACTTAGGAATAGTTTTTTCGTCTGGGGGAAAAAAAGATATCTATTCTGAAATTTTCGGGAGAATCGGATGAAAATAAAAATTCCTTCAACACTGTAATCCTTGCCATAAAGGGAATTTTTCAGAATTTTACCAGTTGAATACATGCAAAATTGAGCATACGTTTTTGGTCTATGGTTAATTAAATAAAAGTTATTGGTATCGGTATCGGTTAAAATTTTGGTATTGCTCCATCCTATATATATATATATATATATATATATATATATATATATATATATATATATATATATATATATATATATATATATATATATATATATATATATATATATATAT